>JAPMOP011220074.1:0-14335 GCA_029874735.1 Cobitis vettonica | reverse complement strand
ATTTAACATGAACTGTAATCAAGACTAAAATCAAGGTGCTTAAATATTATTTCTGGGAGTCCTTGAAAGTCACTATTTTATGGGAACCACACTTTCAAGAGGATTACACTGGCAAAAAGTTTCACAAAACGTTTATGCTCAAAAGCATTTATACAATAGAACATCTTTTGCAAAAATGACATTACTTTACAAAACAGCCATCGTGTTTTCTAAACTTTATTGATTATTAAATGTCTGTAAGGTTGCCTATGTTTGTGAATACAGTAGTGGCGCATTAAACATTTCAGCTTCCCATGTGTTAATACACCCAGCGGGCAAATAAAACACCGTTTAAGATATAGGCACTCACCGACCACATATCAATTTTTTTTTTCTTGGAATCCTAGTATTTGTGTGCAATGCCTTCTTTGGACAATGTTTTTTTTTGTTAATAAAGTTCTGGCGTATGTCTTTAGGACGTNGTAACTATTCTTTCATGGTCTTTATATAATTATTGTTCAGTTGTTGTACAAGTATTGTTTTATGAGCGCACTTAATTTATTTATAACAAGTGCGCTGTCAGCACTATAGTTACTATATGAGTGTTTAATGAATAAGATTATCTGCGAAATTTTCAACTATTTAGAATTTTACGTAACAGTTAGTTTAGCTGTTTTGCCAAGATTCTTTGCTTTGCTGCCCTGTACACTTTTGATGAAGCACCACCTCCTGTGTTCCTGATCCGCCACTGCTGAACAACTGAGGCTGAAAATTACCCCCGATCATAACAACAGGTCTTTTTACGTTACTTATTTTCTCCGGACAATAGGTGCCCTTTCGCGCTTTTCACAAGACACCGATCCCATGACGACGCAGAAGTGCGGATAAATGAAACAAGTCGTGAAAGCAGTTACCTAAATGGTTAAATACAGAAAATCAGAGTCGACAGCAGAAGACAGCATAAAACTGACAACGTTAACTTCGAGCTAGCCTGCGTTGTCGCGTTTATGTTATTTAGCGCGCGGGTATTTTCAAAGAGCTGACTGCTATAAAGTAACTATGTATAATGGTATATTTTGGTGCGTGTGAATCTGTGAATCCATTCAGTTCTGTTTACTTAAAATGTCAGCCCACGTTGAAGATTTCCCACCGCTCTAATATTAAGAAAGATTACATCGCTTCAATGTAACTTTGCGAATGCAGTTAAAAGTACAATAACCTTTGCATAACAAAAACATTTTTTTTCATCTGCTGCCTGAGGCTTGACGCATGCGCTCTAGCTGTTTGCTGTCACTAAAACATTTTTCTTCACATTGGAAACTGTCACGAGTGACGTCAATCACGGAGCTCTGACCAATTAGAACGCTCGGTGATTGTTTGGCTCCACGGGCTGCAGCGCCTACCATGAATCTCTATTCAGTATATCAAAGCGTCCTGCTGCTGCCTCTCAACCGAATGGGATTCCACGTAGGCACTGAGATAGCAACTAAACTTTAGGGGAAGTTGATTTTTTTCTTCTGTATTTTTCAAAGCGATTAAAATATATTTGTCATCATCATTATTATTATTTTGCCTGCTGTCAGGTTATTCTAAAATTAGGAGTAATGAGCGTGGATGCTTTGGGAAGCCCTGTGATGGACCCCGCGTTTTCCAAACGGAACACGACGCTGAGATTAGTTGACTTGGCAGGGGCTCACCACCATCACCATCATCACCACCATACCCCTCAGAGCGTGACAGGCTTCCCGGGGTTCAGCAGCCATCCACACTCAATGGCTCACTCGCACCCTGGGGAGATGACTGCAGAACCCCGCCTGGGGCCGAGTCCATTCGGGCCAGAACACATGGGGCACTCCGCGGCCCTCAAAATCAGCCCAACCCATCATTATCCCCACCACCATCACCACCACAATCATCATATTGCAGGCCACACTGAAGTGGTCTCCAGTCAAACGGGAGCCTTCGGCCCGGTGCAGGCGGCGACGGTCCCGTACTCTATGTCTCACACGGCCCAGGCGTTATCCGCAGGTAGGGATTTCCTCATTCGACGAGATTTGACAGCTCAAGCCATGCCCGTGCTGACCGACCAGACTTCTGGTTCAGCCTCTCACCACGGAATGTTTGTCTCAACAACAGGTAGCTATCCGGGACACTATGGTCATCACCCCGACCCCGGGAACCATACTCTCTTCCCTGGACTTCATCACGAGCAGCCGTCTAACGGAGCACCAGGTGGCCAAGCCTTGAACGGACAAATAAGGTTAGGAATACCTGCCGAAATGTACGTTAGGTCTGATCATTTGAGTCAAGTGGCGAGCTCCAGGGCGGACCCGTTTACTGGTTCTCCTCTGCACGGTTACGGCGGACTCAATCTGAACATGAACCTCAGCGCACACCACCACGGAGCGGGTGCCTTTTTCCGTTACATGAGACAGCCGATCAAGCAAGAGCTCATCTGCAAGTGGTTGGAACCGGAGCACTCCGCGAAAAAACTTTGCTCCAAAACTTACAGCACCATGCACGAACTCGTGACACATGTGACTGTCGAGCACGTTGGAGGACCAGAACAAGCGAACCACATTTGTTTTTGGGAAGAATGTCCACGAGAGGGAAAGCCTTTTAAAGCCAAGTACAAACTTGTGAATCATATCAGAGTGCACACCGGAGAGAAACCATTTCCCTGTCCGTTTCCGGGCTGTGGAAAAGTATTTGCCCGCTCGGAAAACTTGAAAATCCACAAGAGGACACACACAGGTCAGTGTCTTAATTCATGTCCCACAGAACAGTTAAACCGTGCTCACGACTATTCATTTACTACGTGTACAGCAATCATGAAGCGTAAGCAAATTTTGTCTTGCAACTATTAATTATGCGAGCTGCCAGTTTGTCAAACCAAAGCAGAGTTTATCTTCTGAAAAGCTGTTTATTAAAACTAAACAGACTATGATTTTGTTTGTTAACGATGTAAAATATACAGAGCCATTATTGAACTGTTTTTAATGCATGTTTATACAACTTAGTTCAACGATAAAAAACACGAAGACATTCATAAGGGCAAAACAGCAATGCTACTTTTTTGCTTTTGTTATGTGTTTAAAACTGTGTTCATTACATTGCTTACTGCTTCATAATTGCACCATGCAACACATTCATTTGTTTGGGGCCTTTTACTTCTTGTTTTGTCGACTGGGGAAAAAAGTTCAGCTAAATGGTTGTTTTGCAATGACCACATTAATTTTGTGCAATACATCGTTTGTTGACATTTTCTGTTCTGTTTCTGTTTGTGGTCTATGGTTTCAATACACGTGGTACAGGCACTTTGCAAGCCATATAGTGTTGATATAGGATGGATTATTACTTCTCTTTAGCTAATGTATAAAGACCTAACACACACATAATAATTTAGCTTGTTTTTCCAGACATTAATTTCTCTCTTCAAGACGAGACAAAAACATGATAGCATATGATAGCGAGACCAGTGTTTTGTTTTGCTCAGACTGCAGCTTTTGTGTTCCAGTTGCCCATTAGGTCAGTGGGGGATTTTACTTTTAAAATAAAGATTTTAGCAACAAACTGTCCGAAACGACTATCGTTAATTGTAGCTACCTTAAATAAAGGGTTATTTCGATTTTCCATTTCTTACTGCGACAACATAAGAAGATATAGCTACATGCACTGATCACAAAACTGTCTACTTGTAGATTGGCCGCATTCAACAGGTCGGTTTCAGATGACTTGGCTTTACAGGATATACTTTATATTTATCATAGTTCATATTCGCGGTGATAATGCCTTTGGATTGTTTGTTGATTTTGCTATTGTATTCGGAAGCTTTAAATTAAGCCTTTGTATTTGGATACATTTTGAAACTATTTTGGGAAAAAAATAGTTTATGCATGTTTAGTATCGAAGAACAACGTGCTGTAGTGTTTTCTCTCTATTTTAAAAAACGCTTTCTTACTAATGAGTTTTTATGGGGTACCCATTAAAAAAATTTCTGGAAGCTACATTTTAGCTAAGAATCATTTTTATGTGTAACCAGGTGATACACGTATATTACTTTATGTGCAAAAATTCCCGGGGGCAGGGAGATTATTTTCTTGCATGATCAGTATTTGAATCTTTGCTTATGGTTGTGGTTTCCCAAGGGTCTCTTTCTGCTGCTTTCTTGTAGTACACTAATATTCTTGATTGGCTTTCTCGGGCCAACAGCTAAAGGTCAAGTTTATATTCAGCAAGCAACTGTAATTAGACAGCAGCAATTACGCAGTCTTATAAACTCCTGGAGCTTATGTCCTTCGGAAATAAGCATGATGTGATTGAATTTAATTAATTCAAACATTTCTATTGCCTGGCTGCCTTCTCCAGCAGCTATTATGGTTACAGTGGGACAGGCCTAATAGCAGTTTAGATGGTGGATCAGACGAATTTTATGAGTTTAACATGCTCGACATTCTAAAGGTAAATAAAACTACGAGATGACATGCATTGAAGAAAAAAATGCAATATGCAACATAACGGGTCTAATAATCTGTGAGTCACAGGGTCTTACCATCAGAGAGACAGGGCTGTAAAAATATAATCACGAGAGTCGCGTGATCTTATTTACCCTATACAAATTGACATGCGTTAGGCCTATATGCAGATAATATATATTTGGTTATGTGCTCATCATAACGACGTGTTTCATTACACCAAGAACATTTGTAATGAGTACATTTGAAGTTCTTTTATATTAACATTTTACCTCTGTTTTCTCTTTTTAGGTGAAAAACCTTTTAAATGTGAATTTGACGGCTGCGACAGAAGGTTTGCCAACAGCAGTGATCGAAAAAAGCATTCCCACGTACACACCAGCGATAAGCCGTACAACTGCAAAGTCAGAGGTTGTGACAAATCGTACACGCATCCAAGCTCTTTGAGAAAACACATGAAGGTGCACTGCAAGTCTCCACCTCCGAGTTCGGGTTACGAATCATCGACTCCATCTCTTGTTTCTCCTTCATCGGACTTGGGACGGGAGCCAGCTCCCTCCGAGCCACTCTCATCATCGTCCCAGCCGGCCAATTTAAGCGAATGGTACGTGTGTCACAGCTCCGGTGCCAGTGGCCCTCAAACCCCACCCAGTGGTTCATCCACACCGGGCCATACAGAGGGGCCAACGTATGGCAACGCTGAACGAAGAGACGCTTTCTAAAAACAAATAATAATCCTTTTTGGCATTTTTATTTTTGGACTGAATGGCCACATACTGACGCCAAATCAGTTAAAATAGTAAGCTTGTTTGAAAATGCTGCCTTACTAAATGATGCACTGGCCCCTGACAGCTGATGTCACTGCCTAACCACCAATCGATTGAAAAAAGTCACGAGTCTCTGTTTTTAAATAGAGTACTGATCTTACGCATGTTGCTGTATTATTTTGTAAATTCCGCTTTGATTTCAATATCTTGTTAATTTATTTTTTATTGGTAAATAATTTCTTTTTGTATTATTGAACCAAAGTGCTTAATTATTAAATTGTAAATATGTAAATGATGACGTTTTAATGTCTATGTGTGAACAGTAATTTTGTAAGGTTCGGTCTTTCAGCACTTTTTTTAATGTTTGCTACTATACTTTGTACAAAATTAATATTTGGGATTATTTGAATTCCATAAAGACGTAGACTTTTCCTCTCTTTTTGTGCTTTCTCCAGCCAAGCCAATTTGATGGAAACAGTGTTATTGTATTTGGTCTGAAGTTTCATTTTATGATTAGTCATTAATCAATGTGGTTATTTTGTGATTTTGTAAAACTTGTCAGCAATCCATTTTTATAAAAATACGAATTATCAGCAGAGACCTTAAAATGTGTACCGAAATGCCTTGTAACTGTCAGTATTTTGAATAAACTGTGTATGACGAAAAGGTAAAAGACATCTTATATTACAGCTTAGTAACATACATATTAAACGTATATTCACATATAAACAAAACTCTATTACGAAAAACTTAAAAACGAAAGGAATTTATAAAAATATATAAATAATATCTCAAACACCACAGAATTTTTTTTTTACAAATATTTAAAAATATCAAAAGTAGCAATAGTAAAATTTTTAGCAACTTAATTGAAAACTTTTTCTATACCCTATTATATTGCTTATACACACAAATATTCCCTAGCTTTACACTCCAATTACATGGGCAGCAATTGATGAAAGAGTTGCATATTTTCACACAGACTTCAAAGAGACTTGTATACAAAGAGACATTTTTTTCCACGACGGTGAATCTTCATGGTGAGTTAGGAATTCTATAGCAAAGCCGAGTCAAATAATATGGGCGCCGGGGCTGTGGATTCTGTCCTGTCAGGAAGAATGCAATATTTGCTCTTAAAGAAGTAGGTCTAAAATTTGCGGTTTCTTAATTTTAATAGTTTATATTGTTATAGGCCTATATATTCGGTTGTTTTATTTAGATTGACAGCGACAACTTAAGTGTAACATATTCAAAAGTCAAAAGTTTTTACATAAGGTCTTTCTTTTCTTTTTCTTTTGGAATTTACTAAATAGTAAAAAGTGCATAATAAATCCAAAGAATTTTAACAATACTAAACAATGTTTATTGTCAATGAATCGGTGCATCAATCAATACCTATCAACTATACGCAATCTACCTATTTCTTTACGCTGTAGAAACTATCATCAAATGAGTGTATACGTCTTCAAGTGTGCGCAGAGCTTACAAATCCTCGTCTGCTTTCTTTTAAACTTTAACCTCAACTTTATGCATTAGATTTGTTTGAGAACGCAGATTTATGTGTGACTGGAAATGACACATTCAGCGGTATTTTTAAACGCCATTGTTTTCACAGGCCAGCCAGCTACTCCAGTGAGTAGTGTAAAATAAATACAGCAAGAAAGAGCCAAACAGTTGTGTTCATAGTGGTAGAGCTGCTAAGGAGAAAAGGGATAGCGTGGTCTCAATTGAAGCGAGGATCCTTTGAAGTGTTTTATTATCAGGGGGGTTCCTGAATGTAGTCTAAACGACACCGATGACATGGAAAGGCCTCTCTGTGTCACTGGATTCGTCGTCCAATCTTTTCAAATTTGTTTAAACTTTTTTCTATGCACACTCTATACTTCTAAGAACACTCTATTCATTTGGAATTTTACACCAATAAACTACTTTCAGGTAATATAAACTATGTACATGCTGCATCTCTCGGTCTACAAGTGAGCCTGAAGGACACGGGATCTTCTGTGTGTCAAAGTTACATTAAACAGAACCAAAATAGAAATGATTCAAGTATGAAATCCGGTTATTTTCTACGGACATTTGCCATTTTGAGCGTTGTAATAAATAACTTTTATTCTCGGAGAAACGTAATAATAATAATGTTATTATTATTATTATTATTATTATTATTACTATTGTTATTATTATTATTATTATTACTATTGTTGTTATTATTATTATTAATAATAATAAGTGTCATCATTCACAAAACACATTTCAAAAAGCTTGAATTAAGTAAAATATTCATGTCCATTGAAAATCGTAAATGTATCTATTTATAAGTTATTAGAAATGATCTTATCTGCCTGTCACAATATGTTGGCCTTGGCCTAACTTTGAATTAACATATTGCATCAAGCGATAGCTTCAACTGGTCTACGTTGAGGAAGTAGAAAAAGTCTTTGTTAAACGTAGGCCAGGGCTCATTTGAGTGTGAAATATAATTTCTTTGTGAAATAATTGAGGCGATAATCACACTTCCGGAAACTGTCCTGCATTATTTAACAAAGCTCTTTTAATAGGGGATTAGCGGTTCTCTCCACACCATTCAACGCTCTATTTAATGTCATAATTACATGACAAGGGCTGACTGGAATTCGCATGCAAAATGACAGGACAGGTGCAATGGAAAATAAATAAATAAATAAATATATATATATATATATTAGTCAAATAAAGTTAACACAAATAAAGTTAAAATCAATTTTTACATTTTTGTAATAGCAAGCATTTTTAGATCGTTTAGCGAAATTCAGCTCTAGTGTACGGAACACCACATGTCCATGTTTTATTTATTAAACATATGCTTAAACATTTTTGGATGTTTTAGGTTATTTTAAACAAAACTAACTTTAGATCAAGAACATGCTAATCCGGGTAAGCTTGCTAAAACAGTCTACCGTTCACTTTGTTTAAGTTTATTATATTTTAGTCGGACATGAGTGAAAACTAAGAACCAATTTGGTATTAATATGATAGTCCTCGGTTGTTTTGGTGAACAGTAGCGCGTTGCATTACACTGACATAACAGACGTGTTTTAAAATAATTAATTACTGGGGAAAACAGTTTAACAATTGTAATTACATATTAAAATACCTGAATTAATTGTATGATCTTATGTATACTACGTATTTACAATTAAACGTAAATACCGTCCTTAAATGTTACCCAACTCTTATTTGCTCTGGTTTAATAAACCTCTGTTAGCCATTAATATTCTGCATATCAGAGTTATTCATTTTCAGCACCTGAGAATATTGCGTCTGCAGGATTAGGTTTACATATTGTTTCAACTTGACCTCAAGGGAAGCGATCCTGAATTGAATGTAGTCACATATGGCTTACTAAATAATTCATTATTTACACTAAATAATTCATTATTTAGTGTAATAATGAATTATTACATGACTTCTTGCATCAGTACGTTCCAAAGTATAATGGAGATCATGATTAATTTTATAATTCTAGATTAAATAAAAATAAATAGCGAGCAATGGCTAATAAATTGGGTAGCTCGACTGAATAAGGTCTCTAAATAGTCAGATTACCACGCCGAAGCTGAGTTATTGTACTTTCATGGATGAAGGAGTTTCTCCAGTAAGAATCAACCCCTATAGTTAGCAGAGTGAACAGTGATCTCTAACAACCTTCAGATAATGTAGCAGAATGTACCGCACTACTTCGCACCTGCAGTCTGAATGGGAACCTTCTTTCAATGTAAGATACGCTTGTTGGCCTTGAATCTCAAAGCAGCTGCATGAATGAGTCGAGCGACCCGTGCTTATTTCGCTTCTTTTGATCTTAGATCCCTCTCTCTCTCTCGCACTAATTTGTTCGTATAGTTTGCAACAAGGACTTTCTATTTGCTATTAAAACATTAGAGTCTATAAGGGGAAGATGAACAGGATAGATTTCATGCAAAGCATCACGCTATGAGGGAGCATCATGCCCTTCTCTACAAACAGATTTCATGCATTAGTCAGTGAAAGCACATGCCATTGCTGTTTTATTTAATGGCAAAGCATTTAATAGAAGGAGCCAAGAGAACATTTCACTCTTGAACATTAAAACCATTGGAAAGGTGATAATTTGCTTGAATGCTGATATGAGGGTAACGTTGCATTTCCCCAAAGTAGGTTATATTACGGTCCCAGTCAACTTTGAGTTCAAAACAAACGCAGATGTGCACGAAAGTTTGATAGACATTCATAGTGTACACGTTTCTAAATTGTTCGTGGGATCATGGGTGATTTTAACTAGGATTCTTACACATATTTACCATCAATCTTTTATTGTTTCACGTGACTAAAAAAAAACATAATAAAGAAAAAGGTACAAAAAAGAAGAACAGTGCACGAGTATGTCCCTTCACCAAGCAGACATTTACTGCGTGAGTTTTTTGTTTGATTTTAAAGGGACGTAGCTGCAAATAGTGCCTTTGTCTAGGCTATGCAAATAAAAAAAATGTATTGGAGCTCGAAAGGGAAATACCTCTATGTCGTAAACATTGTTAACTCAGTTGGATGTCCTTTAAGGACACACATATATTACGGTTTAATTCAATGTACAGCATCCACATGGGTCTACCAGACAAACCGACAACGAAATGCAAACAAAACTAACTAAATTTACTGAATTTCCATATTGCCAACGCTCCCCATGGATGGTTCTACCATAATTTTCTAAACCGAATAGTTAAAATTGTGCTGGCAATAGGCCATGTAGCTTTCTAATACAGTGAGACATCAATCAATGCAACTGCTTCAGCATTAAGTGTATGATACCATAGGCTAATGATGATAATGAAAAGTAAAAATAATGAAATCGTTTTTAAGAGTGTATCAGATTTATTTAAGTGGGCCATACATCATCACCATGGGCAAATGATAATGAATTGTAGAATGTGCCCTTCAGCGATTAAGTACGTCTGAAATATAATCTATCACCACGATGTTCATATTTCATAATTTGAACAGCATATGAGGTGATGTACACTGTAAAAATGCAGCATTTTTGTCAAATCAACATATATTTATATGCTACTTTAATTTAACTTACTTAAAATAGTATGTTGAATTGACTTGCAAAACCAAGTTATTTTAACTTCATGCAGGATTTTTTAGAAGGTTAAAGCATCAGTTAAGCAAGTGAGGAATCTTTGGTATTATTCTTTATCAAAACTAGTCTCCAAACTGTATCATGTAATTCTGTGAAAGGGAGAGATGGTTTTTTTTTGTTCTTGGCATGAACGTGGCAAGTCCTAGATTTCATGTTGTTGAACTCACTTGAAGTCACTGCGTAAATTGTGGTGACCATGGTCCGTAATACGTTCAGCAAAGGTGCAACCCTCTGCCATAAGACACGATGTCACAAACATCCCTTCGAACATCTACACTATCCGGACATGAAACACTGGAAAAAAGTTACAAAATGAAAACACGTCAAACATTTCAACAACTGAAAGCTAAATAGTTGTCTTAATAATAATTAGGAACATTATTATTATTATTATTCACTATTTGTCCTATAGGCAGCCTCAGCAACAGGTTGTAAATGGGTTATGGATTGTACAACTTTCCGCAGGTATTGAGTTTCAGACGTTTGAGAGTAACAGTGAAGACTGACCTATGGCCACCTAAAACGAGGCATGTTTGTTCAGAAATCTGCTGTGCGAGGAAGCGCCTTCCCATAGAAACACTGACACCAGTCATGGAACAGATCAATTTACATTTAAGGCGAAGTAGTGCACATGGTTGCCAACTGACCGGAGTAAAAGTATAAAATAAATTGAAAGACAGTACATAGAATAGAATAGAATAGAATAAAATAGATCAAGTGTGAAAAATTAATACTATAAACTCGCAGTAATATTATGCGAGTTTTTGAAAGCAGACGTTCTGACAGATGAGGCGTCGAATATCATGCATCATAGTAACGTGTAAAATGTCTCAGACATGCAAATGTGCACTGCCAACGTTAGGTTTTAAGTCATTGGTTTATGTGCACTATTTCACACGACGGCTCGGAAATGTGCTGTGCATGGTGAAAGCACAGTTTGAGCAGGGGAATAATTCGTGTGATCACTCTAGCAGCAACACATACTTTGGGTCATTTCGCCATCTCCCGCAGAAAAGACATTACGCCTCTCATATTTACATACCCTGTAATATTTGTCAAACATTCATAAATTACAAATTAATGAAATGTTCCAGGGTTCTCTCATATCACTCTAATGGACATATGGAGTATTATCTGATTTTTGACACATCTTTGTTAAGTTTAATGTCTTTGGCATCATCACGGTCTATTTAACAGCATTATATCTGAGTGCTGTTCCGGTGATTATATGACCTGATGAAGGTACGAGCACACAACCCGCAAGCAAATGACCCACAGAGTGAGATGAACAAAGAGGTGATTTGAACTTAAAGATGCACTTTTACATTATTTTACATTTTAATTCAATGTCATAATGAATAATATTTTTAAGGGCACTTATATATTTGAATAATAATTTAAATAAAAAAATGCCAGTTTATGCTCCATTCACAAACATTACAAAAAATCATATTAATTTATTTATATATTAATTTTGCTATATGTTATTGTAATTAGTCATGTTGTTGCTGTTCAAGGTGTTCTTGTCTTTTTGATTGCTAATAATTTGTGCCATGTTTTGTTATTTATTTATTTATTTATTTATTTTGTAAAATAAGTTATTTGAGTGTTTTTGGGATTTTTGGAGGTAAGGTTGAGAGTGAAATGTCAACAGCCACCTGCGTGTTGTTAAAGCAAGACGCTTGAAGGGGGTGTGGATCAATATTAATCACCGGCAAGTAAAGTGTCATTCAACTGCAGTTCATTTCCGCTCCGGCATTCTTTCTCTCTCTTTCTTTCTTAGACACGTGGCTGGGCTTCCAACATCGACTTTTCCAATTAGACACACACAAGACAAGTTATCTCGATATATGCACTCTTTGTACTACCCATGTCTTAAAAACTCTGTCTAGAATGTAAATTGAAAAGTGTAGATCAATTTCAGAAAATCCTGATGTGTTTCATTTATTCTGATAAACCTTTCAGCATTTTTTATTTGACAGCACAATAATAAATAAGTAAATAAATACAATAAACTAAAACAACACGTGCATTATTATTATTACTATTATTATTATTATTATTATTAGTAGTATTAATTTTAATAAAGATTTTATAAAAATATAAATGCAATGGCTTAAACAACTCACACTACCAAAATAGATGTATGGATATGTTTTATTATTTCTCAGTTTACCAGCAATAATTATGGATTTTAATTAAGTGTTTTTTAATTGTCACCGTCATTTCACAAACATTTCCGCTACCACATGCTGCATCTGTAACGTCTTGATCCAGCCCTAAAATCTGATATTTTTTAAGTCCAACATAATCATGAAAGGGGAGAATGGTGTCTACCAAGGCTTTTCCCGTTGTGCACGAGTTAATTCATCAAAAGAAAAGTTTCTATAAGATTTTTTATCCCCATATAAATAAGATTTAAATAATAAGTCTACCACTGTGACATTCTTTGGACTTGGGCTATTTTTCATAATACTCTTTTGTGTGGCTAAGGAAACTCCTCAGACGAGGACTTAGGAATAGTCTGAGATTTTCCTCATTATTTGCACAGATTCTGTGTTAACAGCTAGTTAAAATGTGTAGACGGTGGTTTTACTAAAGAAAGGCATTTCTGACATAAAATTATCTCAAAGACAAGGTAAGAACTAATTTATTTTCTCTTAAAAGAAAGAAACGTGTAAAACCGTGCAAAAACCTTGTTAAAAAGTGTATTTGCATCCATGGTACATCAAAGAAAAATGCAGCCACTTTTATACGATGGGCCCACGACTATTTCTTTTTTAAAATAATTAACTATATGCTTAAAATCAATTGTTTCCCGAGCCCAGTCAGGGTCCATGGCTGCAAGCAGAGAGAGGCTTATTTTTGCACGTGTGAAAGCAGGAAGTAGCTCTACCTGTCATTCATTAGGACGACACAAACTCAATAGAGAGAGGGAGGAAGCTAGATTGGACCTCCTCGTTATACCTGCCGTGCAATTAGTGTTACTTGTTTCTTTAATCCGTCTGTCTCCTCGCCGTTATAATTGAACTTGCGGAGCAAAGGGAAGCCATCAAAAACAGATGATGCCATTGCACTGCATATTTGATTCATATTTTACCAAAATGTAATAGGTATTATTCCATTGTACAATTTAATTAACTGTAGTTAATGGAGACTCGGTGCCTTGAAGCGGTCCTCGTTTTATGGCGTGCAAATGTAATCTTAATCTCTCAAGATAACTCTGCTAAAGGGCTTTTTCCACGGGATGCAAAGTACCGTTACGTCCTAAATCCTGTAATTGCTGCCTTTCACTGGATCACTGTTTTTCTTCTCATCTTTACTTTGTTGCTACTTTACTTCTTTGAACACCTCAGGCTTTTACACTATGGTAGAAAAAAAAGTGCTGCCCTGAAGTCTTGTACAAGGTGAATCAGCACACACTTGAACTGGAAAAGGACTTGACCTTTGCCTTTATGTTGTCCTCCAGTGTTTGTCTAAATGACAATCGGCCTTTATAAAGGACGTGCGCAGGCCTGACACCTCCTTTTCATCAGATGGATGTTCGCACTGAGAATGAATTCCGTGGATCTGAATGGCTTCTAGATGTTTGTAAACGTTTTTGTTTCTGGTCTCTGTTTTCAATCAATATTAAGACAGTATGTACTCCTCGAGGAATTTTGTGAAGAGGCAGTGGAGAAATATAATGCGTTAAAACAATGGGTTATAATTCAGATGTTATATTTTATGTTTTTCATTTTCAGCGATGAAGATAAAAACACAAGTTACTGACGTTATATAATAATAATAATAATAATAATAATAAATACAATAATCTCATACGTTGCTGATAAAGTGAAATAAATAAACTTTAAATAAAGTAAAATATTAACAACGATTACCATTATCAAAAAGTGTAAATGTAGTCTTTTCAGTACGATTCTATTCTCGGTTTAGTGTATTGACTGTCCTAACAG
>JAPMOP011220070.1:0-10763 GCA_029874735.1 Cobitis vettonica | reverse complement strand
TTATTAATATTGGTTCATTATCTTCCATAATTAGAGGGTGCTGCCATCTTAACGTCTTTTTGCTCTACCAGTTGGCGTTACAGTTAAATCCTGATATACCTGCAACTATTGTCTTCACAACACAAATGATGAATACAATGCATATCTATAAAATTATATTTGACTTTTGAAATATTATTTTAGATTTTTTTTTTTTTGGTGGGGCCAGTGAAAATTTTGGCAGGGCAAGTAAAAACCTAAACCACTGGCCCGACTGGGCCAGTATAAAAAATTCTTTGCGTTGAGCCCTGTATATGTATGTTACATTTTGTTAGACTAAATATACTATATGGGTGACGTATTACAGTACAGTAGTATAAATGTCTGCCATAACCTCATCTGCATCTTTAAGTGTGTTTGCATGTTCTTGTAGTTCTTGTTAACACTTTATCTCTTCATGTCTCTCTCTCGCTCTCCCTTTCTTTTGACACACACATGCTCCAACACATTTGATCATCTTGTGTGGTTCCATAATGTGCCAAAAACAAAGTTTGTGTACATGTAGGGTGCCAAGAGACCTGTTCCCTAAATCCTCAAAATCATCACTCTAGACTTTATAAAGACCTCAGACTGCATGACCTCTATATATACCGCTCTCTTTTTTAAGTATTTGCATGCATTTAATCCCACAATTACCCTTCTTCAAACTGAAACTTGACAGTTTTGACATTTGACCGTGACACCAGGAAAGAGCAAGTTTTTTTCAATACTTCAAGAATGTAAATACTGCTAATGTGTGTAATGGAGGGTATTTTTAATCTTCACTTTCTCTCTTTTTGTTGCATACTCTCTCTCTTTCTCGAAGCTGTGATGTCATAATGTCTAAGCCCCCTTGGTTGTGTTTCATTGGTTTTTGATTTAGCATTCCTCTCAGCAGATCCAGCAAATCCCTTCAGGAAGGCCATTGTCTTCGACATTGTCGCAGGAGAAGGAGACATGGTCACCATACCGTGCTTGCCGACTGACCCCAACATGGCAGACCTGCATCTGGAGAAATGCAACGGACAACCTCTGCCCGACAGTTTGCGATATTCATCCAGCATCGAGATGGGTGTGACCCTGAACAACGTTAAAAAAGATTTTGCGGGATGCTACATCTGCGTCGGGACTCTGGAAGGAGCCACGGTTAAATCCGGGCAATATCAACTCAATGTCCGCCTCGGTGAGAGAAAGAGAGCGAGAGACTTTAAGAAATATGAAGAGAGTACAGACACAAGACTTGTGCATGTTGATGTTACCCCATTTTAGCCTGCTCTTCCTTTCCCACAATTCCCTGCTGCTTTGATACAATGTGCCGTCCTTCTTTGCTTTTAGTTCCAGGCGCACCCCCTCCGATCACACTGGGTCAACCTCAAAGAGTTCTACTCACACAGGGGGAAAAACTTTCCCTATCCTGCTCCACCTCAAATGTCAACAGTGATATCACAATCAAGTGGAAGGCTCCACATGGAGTGGTAAGAGCCCTAACAAACCGATCAGCTCTCACCTGAGTACACCTGTGGCACTTTCTTAAGGACAGGCTTTATGAATGCTTTCATGCTGGTGCCATTGAATATGAAGTGTGATTGTTACAGGGTTAAGCCTGGAGTCCGTTTTTTAATGTGTACGAGAATGTATGCGTACGGTCCAACGCACAGCCTTGCAAAGTATAGTTGATTTGACTCGTATGTGTACATAAACGTTCGATGCATGCGCATTGCAACAAAATGCAACGCATCTCCTGGGCTGCATACACTCTAAAAAAAAATTGGTCAAAAAGGGTCAAGCCCAGCAGCTGGGTTAGCCTACAGTTAACCAAAAAAATTTATATTTGACCCAACAATGGGTTAAAATAACCAAGCATTTAGGGTTGAAACAACCCAGCATGGGTTAAATTACTCGTCCCTTTTTGATCCAATGCTGGGTTGAAAATAACTCAGCATTTTTTATAGTGTACTACATTCTCACTGTTCTATTGACGAAAACTGTGTCACACGCACTGTATGCGGACCCTCACGTACACGTAAAAAATGGACCAAACTTCGGCCTTTAAACTGAACGTACAAAAACGTAGAAAATGTGTGTTAAAATTACCTTCAACAGCATGGATTAAACATGGTATCAGTTTGCATGACCTAATATCAATATTTAGAAAATAACATGACACATCCTTTTAGCATATCATTAACTTAATTGGTCATGTATTCTCGTGACAAGTTTAGTATTTATGTGTTATGAATAAAGAAAAGGGTTGATATACAGTAATGCCCAAGGCCAAATTAGACTTTACTGGCATGGGAAGAGATAAAAGACTCTTGGTTTTATATTAATACTATGTTAATGATGACACTTACAGAACCTCACACATATTTAACACACACCATAGTCTATCCCCCATCTCCCAGGTTAGCTAATCAGCTCTCTACTTTCCTCTTGTATATGTCAAGAAACCATTATTGCAGCCAGCCTCACGTCTTCTGACTGAGCCCATTTCTCACGTGCGGACAGAAACCCTCAACCTGCCTTCTGTGACGATACAGGACAGAGGGAATTACAGCTGTGAGGCAATGAACGAGAAGGGGACCAGCATAAAGTTAGTCTGGGTTGAAATCTATGGTAGGTCCGTGTGTTTCCTAGTGAAACAAACTGAAAGTTTGGGCAGAAGATATTGAAGGGCTCATTACCTGTTTTTGTATGTCACAGTCGGTTACTGATTGTATTCGGGGGAGGGACATTCTTATTCTAGAGAGCATTTGATTGGATAAAAATCTGTGTAGTGCAGGATGAGTCATCTACTTTCATGAAGCACTTTATATTTTTAATTGTGTATTTAAAAGTTGCTTTTAGGAGTACAATAGCAGCATTTAGACATTATGCTGACTATAAAAGAATACGCTGCACCTACAGTCAAGAAAATCTAATTAAAGTATTAGTTTAGTATTATTAGACTGTTAGGGGTAGGGTTAGTAGAAAATGTACTTATTGTCAGTAGAATGTCTGTTGGAGGATCATCACAATAAAGTGTCAACAGATATAAAGCAGACAGTCTAGTAATCCCTTGACATGTAGGTGCAAGGTTCCTTAGTTAACCGAATGTCTAAAGGGGATCTTTAAAATAAAGTGATAACCTAAAATACACAAAACTAGCCATAAACTTTTACAGCTGTAAAATGTGTTCAGAGAAGAAAATGATATGCTTGTTTTACTGTATGTGTGTGTAGGTAAAGGCTTTATTAACCTAACAAATGTGGAGAACAGCACAAAGAGAGTGCGTGCTGGGGAAAGTCTGTCTCTGCGGGTGGTTATGGACGCTTACCCAAAACCTCATACATTTACTTGGAGCTACAGTGGTGTGAAACTTACAAATACTACTGATCATGTCATTACAAGCAGGTCACATGGGAACAGGTATGATTTCAAGGTGGAGGTCCACTGTTTTAATCAGCTACATTGTATGTTTGAACTGCAAACAATAATGCAGAGAAATTACAGTATGCATTCGTTTATATGTTGTTTTATGCAGCAGTAATGGTATAATAGAAACAGTATATTTATTTCTAGTATGATATGTTGTTCATAAGTATTCAGAGCATATTATAGATATGAGGAGCTTAAATGCAAAAGCCACTAAACGCAGTCAAAAATGAAATAATTATATTAACCAAAAGCTCTCTGCACGTATTATACATTGATTAAATAAAAAAATCAATTTACAGGTCATTCCAGAAATACCGGTTTGTTGACAGAATCCATTTCAGGAGTCTGATAAAAAAATGTGCATTTACAAGAAAACATCTCCGATGCACTTAGATGGTTTTGCATCTGAGCTCTTCTTATGTTTCTTTTTGCTTTATTCATCAGTTACACAAGCGAGCTAAAGCTGGTCCGTCTCAAAGTGTCAGAGAGCGGCGTGTACACCTTCACATGCTCAAACCGAGATGCCACTATCCATCAAACATTCGAAGTCCACGTCATAAGTAAGTGAAAACATTTAATGCAAATGGCAAATATTTGAATGTTCCACTTGCCTAAGATGAATTGTGAGCTCTGTGTGTGCTCTCATTCAGGAGGAATCAATCACATTCACTTCTTTTGTGCTCTTCATTAACTCACTTTGTCGGTTTAAAGCTCTTTTTGTTAATATAAGACGCTGGTTAACAGTTCACTCACTAACAATACTCGAGGCCAACTTGACCCATGTAAAAACAAACAAGAAAGAGTTGAGCTTAAAGACTGCAAATATGTGGTTACGTTGTCAAATTATTTTCTATGATGTCAGAATTATTGATTACCTGTTAAAAACATATTTCACAAACAAGTCTTACATTTGGTTCATGTGCATTTTTATGCCGCTTTATGCATGTTTTGGAAAAATGACAGCATGCAAATTAACAGCAAAAGAGACAGCTGGACAAACATGCATTCCACTAGCCAAGAAAGTTCAACTGACCCAGAATCATCTTTGACTGTTATAGGTAAACCCCAGATTGTGTCCTATGAAGGGCCGATTGATGGACAGGTGCGCTGTGTGGCTGAGGGTTACCCCACCCCTCAGATCAAGTGGTATTACTGCGACCAACCCCATTCAAGGTATGTCTATTGTTCTTGTATATACAGTATGTTTGGAGAGTCACATATAGATACAATACAAAAAGAAGCTTTAGGCAGCATAAATATTTAATCTAATTTAAAATACAATGATTATTTCAGAAGTGGGTTGCATGTGGTCTACAAGCATATAGTGAATTATTGCACGCTTTACATCTTATTTACTTATATGCAGACACTTTTGTCCAAAGCAACTTACAGTGTGTTCCCTGGGATAATATAAACACAACCGTTTCCACTGCTAACACAGTGCTCTACCAATAAACTACAGGAACACTTATTTCATTGGTTTCAAAAAAAGCAGTATATTGTCTGCTTGTCCTGTTACTTGCTCTCTGATGATACATTGTGATAGGGATAAGTAATTTGACTCGGTCATGATTGTGACATCAACCAAGTGATTGGCAGCTATCCGTCACACGACACTTGCCTATGACATGGAAACAAGCCACTACTGATGTTAACAGTGTTGAGAGAACACCTTGGTCACAAGCTTATCCAATCAATTCCCTATGATGATCAAATCCGATTAAGATAACATGGCCTGCTTCAATTTGAGCATATAAACATCCAGAACAATTTGTCTTTTGATCTAATTAATTTGTTCTGCAGGCTTCAGGCTTTTAATGTCTCCAAATGAGAGATCTGCAACATGCTAAGCCATTAATGATATCTATTAATAATACAGTGACAACACAAAGAAACCTGTCTTTTCTGCTTCAAATTTAAAGTAGTATCAAGTAGAGTAACAAATAAATCAAAGTGCCTGACATCCCAGGATTTCTCTTGCATGTATTTTAATAACAGAGCCCTCAGGGTTTTTAACTTGCTGGTTATTTTACTTTCATAAGCTAAGAGGTATGGATATGTGTATCGGAGTAAACGTGTATAAATAAATATAAGTGTCGACATTGTGACTGGATAACCCAAACCATTGGAGGCAGTCACATGTGACCACAGTTGTGGCCTAAACTCCAAACATCCTAATCTGTCCTTGACAACAGTGAAGGACCCCCTACTCAAACAAGAGTTTAAATTTTGTTATTTATGTTAATAACAGTAAAAGGGGCCTAGGTTGAGTTTTGGATATGCATGCATGGCTTTTATGAAAGCACATAGGCTTCATAGTCTTAAAAGCTATGAAACAAGCAAATTGTTGGTATGGTTCCTTATGGGACTCCTTTATTTTATTCAAATGCATGTCATTGATTCTAGGAATTAGAAACTCAGTGTTTCTTGTGGTATTTGTTCATAGCTCTTTTGATGCAAAAACAATTCTCCATTTCAGCAACTGCCAAAAATTTTAATCACAAGTTGTTTGCCACCTCCTTAGGTGTTCTAATTCATTGAATGCTACTCAAGAGGAGGAAGACGTTGTCACTGTAACTATGACAAATCCGCCCTTTGGGAAAGGCGCAGTGGAGAGTCGTCTAAACATCACCAAGAACAATTACCCCACCCTTGAATGTGTGGCATCTGCCAACGGAGAAATCGTTTACACTCTTTTCTCAATAATCGGTGAGTAAATAAGCCTTATCACACACACACACACACACACACACACACACACACACACACACACACACACAAACAAACACACACTCCTTCAGACTTCAGTAATTCTACAGTTACCCACAATCTGCCTGCACAGTCTGTTTGTTGACTGTCAGATGCATGTCAGTAATGATTGGTTTTACACAACTTCTGGAAATTATTGCATGCAGGTGCTCTATATCAGTCCACCTGGAAGCAAATAAAAATGTAGCGGTTTCAAAGATGAAATGTAGTAGTTGATTTGCTTCATTATTAAAAATATAGGCGCGAATGTCATAGAAGAACCATTTTTGGCTGTATGGTTCCTGTATGGAACATCTGAACGTTTGTTTCATAAAAGGTTATTTGTATTAGAAAAATGTTCTTTAGACTACAAAAAGGTAAGAACGAAATGGCTATTTTAGGAACCTTTGACCGAATGGTTCTTTGAGGAACCAAAAATGACTTTTCTATGGTAGCTTTATTTTTAAGAGTTTAGAGTGTCTCGGGTTAATAGTAATTTTATTTCGTAGGCACAACTATAATTATGAATAGTACATAATAGATAAATAGTTAATATTTTTCCAGAATATTGTATGCAAGTGTTTGGGGAGAATTTCAAACCATTATTCATAAAATGTAACTTTTCATGCCAGTTTAGTGTTTTGGTTTAATCTATTTTAGATAAATCCAACCCCAATTGGCACATAAAACATGCACTTTGATTTGATTGTTTTTCATGTCAATCAGACAATCCCTTCCTGTCTAAGTTGGTGGGTCCTAGCCAGAATAAGCTGCGTTATGGACCACACCTTTTGATGATAATTTGCTCCTAAAAAGAGTCATAATACCAGTATGATCAGAGACAGCTTATTTGATGGCTTTTGCATACCATACGGTTCTACTGCAGTTTATACAGCTGCTTTATCTGTAATAGGTCTTTGTGTGACTTTGTCCTTAAATATTCAATTTATTTTACTTGCTTGTTTTTTTAGTTCTTATACCAAATATGCAATATATAGTCAAAATATAAAAATCATGAGTATTTCTCTGATTGATTTGCTTCTTCGGTTTTGTCTCTTAATCTGTTTGAATGTCCACCAATAATTTCAACCCAGGTGCTTGTAGTTTTCCAGGAATTGTTAACCAGCTGAACAAAAGGAAACATACTAAATCTGTTTATGTTTACACCAGCTGTGAGCCGTCTCCTGTATCATTTAAAATAATCTAAACCAGCTGTAAAATGTCCCTTTTCTGCATAGTTTTTACATTGGAGACATACGAAGATAAAAGCAAGACTGTTATATAAACAGAGGTGCACAGTTGTATCCCTAATCATGTTTCTTTTTTAAACCCATTGGGGATCTATCTTATGTATTTTTGCTCAGGTTGCTGACCACAATGTTTGTTTTTATATTTTGCACAACTAAATCGCCGCTAGTTAAAAACTGTGACCAAACATTGACCTTTTTGTGGAGTCGTCAGGAGTTGGCCTGGGGGTTTTAACGTATGAGCCACCCGTACTCCCACTGCTTCAGAAAAGACTGTTGAGTGAAAGGAAACATTCAATGGAATATGAAGGTTCTGGTTGCAATAGGGCCAAGAAAACCAGTGGGACAACAAGCCCCAGGCTGCTGAAGCTGCAAAACCTCAACGTGATGCAGAAAATATTTGTTACTATAGTGTTGTTAAGGTGTGTGTTGTAGTAGAGCTTGATGGTACTGTATGATTTGGATGCTGTGGGTTATAGATGGGTATAGGAACAGAGGGTGAGTACGGATGGAGGAAGATGTGGTAGACTGTGAAAGCCAGTGACAGGTTTATAGGGGATTACTTCCTGCCGACACTGCATTCTTTGATTTGAAATGGAGATAAAGCTTCTTATAGCTTAAGAGCTTTACTACAGCGCTCAGCACAGAGTAGAAAAACAATATCACAACACGCTTGAAAGACACACGTACACTTTAACAATATCAAAACACAGTTTCAAAAGTGAGCCGCAAAGAGCATTAGGAATCATTCATTACAGTAATTCACACCTCACTAAATGCAGTTGTGGCGTAACCTACTTGTTTATTATTAATGTGTTGTTAAAGTATTGCTTTACTCAGCAGGGTAACAAGTTAACAACTGTGTTTGTGTACTAAAGCAGGAGTCGTTTTTTATTTCCATTGCCACTCGGGCTCAAATCCCAAAGTTAGCATCAGATCTAATGTGCTTTCTGAGGTAATGGAATTTATTCTGAGCTATGCATGTTGATTATCTACTGATTCTTGGGTATTTATGCAGGTTCAATATTTGGAATATTTCAATATTTGGAAGAAAAGCATTTGAAATAGTAGGGATTTCAATAATATTAAATAAAATAAAATAATTAAATTATTATTATTATTTTGGTAACACTTTACAATAAGGTTGTATTTGTTAACATTAGTAAATCCACTAGCTAACATCAGCTAACAATAAGTTATATACTTTTCCCAGCATTTATTAATCCTGTAAATGTCAATTAAATTGTTCATGTTAGTTCATTGTGTATTTACTAATGTTAACAGATAAAGAGCTCAGATGCAAAAGCCACTAAATGCCACCTCTGTCAAAAATGAAATAATGACAAATAAAATGTGCTTAACGCATTCGGTCAATGTTCATCAAATTCTGTCACATTAAATTTGCTTAATTCCAGCCTCAGGGTATTCAGAAATACGGATTTGTTGGCAGAATCCATTAACTACAAAGTCAGCAAAGTCCTCGAAGTGCACGGAAGAAGAATTGAATAAACAATGTCGAGCGTACATCACGTTGCAAGAGCGTTTTACCTGGTTAAAGGAGGTTTACCGAATATATTAGGATATTGACCAATGTTTTGAGCCTTATTACATTTATTCAGAAAGGACAGTGAAGAGTGACTGGAGACTTTTTTTTAGAAGTGTATGTACTTAGAGGGTTTTGCAGCAAAAGTCAAATTTGTTAAATACTAATGAAAAGTGATTTTTGTGAAAATAAGGCATTTTAGTTACTGACTAATAATATTTCATTGCCATTAAAGTGAAATAAATAAATCTAAACATAAGAGCCAGATAAAAATGCCCATGTACAAGAAAACATGTCAGAGGCACTTAGAGAGACTGTTTACACCTGGTATTAAGATGTGTTTTGGTCGATAGGATTATAAGTGGATGAAAGAGACACATTCACGTTTAGACCTTTGGCCAGTTGCATAAACTTCCTAGACTAGTCTTAAAAGTTAGTCATCTGTTATTATCTTCAAGACTGATCACAACGGTTTTAAGTGTTACATAAAATGGTAGATTGGTCTAATTTAAATAAAAATAGTAGGACTGATTAGTCCTAACTCACTGCTAGTTAGTCAGACTCGTTCTTAAGACACAGTCTTAACTTCACGGCTATGTTTATGCATCCGGCCACTGGTCTTTAAAACCGTCTCTCCGTCTCTTAATCCTGCATTTTTCTGTTTTAAAGGTTATTATTTTCATAATGGCAATTTAACTTGTCCTAATGGTAATACTAAATGATATTCAGTGTAATCTGAGTTAAAAGAACCACATTTGTATTGATCATAAGCCCTTACTAATGGCACTGATGTGGATCTACTGTAGAGTTCTTGTGTCTTTCTCTTTAGCTTTCCGATGGTATTTAAATGTTGTTTTAATTTTCACAGAGAGCACTGTCCCTCACAAACTCTTCACACCTCTACTCATTGGATTTGTTGCCGCGGCAGTTATACTGCTTCTCATCCTTATTGTGCTGTCTTACAAGTACATGCAGGTAAACAGCATTTCAATTCACAGAATGTCGAGTCATTGTGACATTAATGAGACAAACCACAACCTAACAAGGATGTTTATAGATCTTCCACCTTTTATACAAAAAATCAGTGTCCTATTATTGTAGCTTATTTTGTTATGCCAACAACCTGTTTTTGGTTATTTGACTAAGCCCAATACTTTAGGCAGTTTAGCTGTCACACCTGGCAAACTTTCCACCCTTTAGGGTAACTCTAAGACAATAGACATTCGAGAATATTATTTACTTAGTCAGTCATAAGACCTGATGTTTTACCACCCAGCACCTGAAATACACTCAAACACACACTAATGTTTTTTAAAGTGAATCATCAAAATAAAATATAGGGTGTCTGTTTAAATGTGTTTAAATGAATTTTATCTACTTCCTATCATCTTTGTCAAATGACAACCTAAGACTTCACCTTCTCTCTGTTTACACCAGAAACCCAAATATCAAATACAGTGGAAAGTAATAGAGGGGATCCATGGAAACAACTACGTGTATATTGACCCCACTCAGCTTCCGTACGACCATCAATGGGAGTTTCCCAGAGATAAGCTGCGATTTGGTAAGTTAACTCGGAGATCTGTCTATTTGGTCCTTGTACGTTATGGTTTGTTTACAGTATAGGACTTCTTCTACGGGTCTGTGGAGCGTAATGCCACTACGAATGTGACAAAGAATAGATATTTGTCAGATGTTTCATGGTTTTTGACTGCAAGAACTGGCGCCTTGTGAAAAGCACTTCATCAACCTCATGACATATTGTCATATCTTTAACATGAACGAACAGC
>JAPMOP011220009.1:0-11811 GCA_029874735.1 Cobitis vettonica | reverse complement strand
GCTTTAGCTCTGAAACTTTCGGAGATGTACGCGGGTCTAGAGCTGCCTCCGCTATCAGACAGCGCGCAACTCTGACAAGAGATCCGCCCTCCCTTTGACCCTGACCTGATCCTGACTGTATTAAACAAACCAATCAAACTGATGATGGCAGTAACATTACCCAATCAGAGGTAGAATAGCATGAGTCTTCACAGAAGTTGTTTTTTATGAATGAATGCTGCACAACTCAAACGGGAAGCACTTTTTTTCAAATTCAGGACGACTTCAGAAATGATTGGGAAATTGTAGCTTGTGTACCACACTACTTGGTCAAAAAAAGAGCTTAGCTACTGAAAAGCTATTTGATTTAAAAAGCAGTGACGCTACCACCAAGCTACTTAAAAATGTAGTTAACTACTTAGCTACTGCCCAACACTGTATATTAATATGAACCTTGTTTATCCACACAAATCTGTCCATGTAAAAGCCACAGCCTCTCCACACCTTAAGTTTCAAACAGCACTGGGCACCTACCCAAGCACGGAATTAATTTGACCCAGCATTTGGGTTGATGCGTCGCGGGAGGGGTGGGTCATTCCTACTATTCGCTGCCATTTGTGTCCCTAAGACATAATAGTGTATATTTTATTTAAAAATGCAATTATACTGTTTTTTTAAAGCTTGTCTTATATGATAAACTTCCCTCCACCATAAACCTCAATGACAGGTACCTAGAATTAAATGAAATTTAATATAATTACTTATTATTAAGGGCAAGTAGGCTGAACTGCCATGTCCCCAGTCATATATGCTTAATTTTAGTTACAAATATGACTAATTAAATAAAATAAATCCTAAAATTTTCATTACTATTGTAGCCATATTTATAATATTCCTCACCAAATGTTATTTTGATGCATTTTTAATTATTAAAATCTTTAAATAAAGAGCTCAACCCAGAGTTTGGGTAGAAAAAATAACCCAGAATTTTTTAGAGTGTGGATATATAACGTTGAAGTATCGTCCATTTTATATGCATACGCGAGGTTTCGCATGACGCAATTATCATCATCAGAGGGGTGCACGTGTACTGTACGCACACCAGTTTTTTTAAACCTGTGTTCATTGTATTCGTATGTCGTGCATGCGCCTACAGGAGAATGGCGTATGTAGCCCAGGAGATGCATTGCATTTTGTCGCAATGCACATGCGTCGTATGTCTGTGTACACATCATAGCCTGTAAAAAAATAGGTCATACGCGTCAAATAAACTGTACTTTGGCTGTGTGTTTGACTCTGCGTGTACATTCACGTACACGTAAAAACAGACTATACTCTGGGCTTTACAGAGATTTAATTTTTTTCTAATACTCTCTAATAGCCATCTGACAAATGTTGACATTATTTTTGTTGACATAAGACATTATCTTATTAAATTCAATCAAATTATTCAACTTAAACTAATTACAAAGAATATAAATAAAAACGGCACACAAGCCCAACTCCATCTATAGATTAAAGTCTCCATTGCTGCATAAAAAAACAAACATTTTCATTTCTCAGGCTCACGTCATTTCAAAGGCTTCCAGTAAATTGAGATGAGGGCTTCTGCCAGTTTTCTCCCATCCCTTTCCTAGTAAATGGATCATGTTTTAACACCTTTCCTGATCCATCACCATGCTAGAAGTCATATCAATACTTTCCCATTTGTGGAAGATGAGCAGATCAATTCATTTAAAGGTAGTCTGGGCCTGACATCTGTTTGGGAGATTAGAACTTATTGGCTGCTTGTCTGATGGAAGGCACAAGGTTCATTAAGTCAATGGAATCCTTAATCAATGGGAAAACTTCAAGTAGCTCTCTCGGATAGCAGAGATGCTATTAGAGATTCATCTGCTCCATGGAGCCACTTACTTAGAGAAATGCAGTACAGATTTTACTGTACTGCTTTAAATGACCATTCTCTGCAATTCCGGGAGTACTGCATAGCACAACAACAACAACAACAACAACAACAACAATGTACTGAATACATAGTTGTGGGTACAAAACATGCAAAAGTTATTTTAATGGTTAAAAGAGATGTTATATTAAGGTTCATTACATTTGGCAGTGAAGTCTATTAAACAAGCAGCATGTGAAGTATTCCTACTCGAGTAGATGTCGTTTTGCTTTTTCCGCAGAGCTTTGTTTATGTGGTGTATTTAAATTGGTAGGGCAAACAACAGAACGCCTGCCAATCCCAAAGACAAGCTCTTCTCACCAAGTGCAGGATGAAACGTACATGACCAATTGAAGGTCATGCTCTCAAACACCATTCAAAACAAAATATCAACTTTCAAATCTCCCCTATTATAAATAATGACCAAACATTCACCAAACTGAATACGAATAACGCAGATCCTCTGAGTCAACTACAACCCTCCCTCACTTTGCACTTCAGCATCACTGATAGAGCCTCTCTGCCCGCTGATTCTTAAACACTCGGGTCCACCTGAATGGCTCTTCAGCTGAATGTGTGCGGTGTGTAGGACGGCCTCTGTATGCAGTTGGAAATAGGTCCGGACCTCGCTGATTGATCGTTAAGTGTTGTCCATGAGCCCATCATGCGAATCCCACTTAACAGCCTCCACCACAGAAAGCAATCAGTGGATGTTACTGAGAGTCCCGGTGGGAGCGGCTCAGCGGTGATTGATCTGCTGTAGACCTCCAGGAGGACGGCTGAGGGAACGTAGACAAATCCTGCCATTGCTATAACCCCCGTGTCCCAGTGTGATCCCGGAAAGCAATGCGACCGTCCTGAAAAGTCTTGCGAGAACATAACCTTCTGTGACATCCGCCCTGAGCCAATGGCCGGCATTGTGACGTGCAGCACGCCGATCGGGACGGTGGCAGCGGTTTGTGTCAGCGTAAGCAGATCAAGGACAGTAAGACAGAATGAAACTAAGCCATGCAGCACAGCACAAGCTGTGACCCTTTGAGACAAACCTCTATATGTGTAGAAAATGTCTTCACGGGATGATGATGATTGTGATAATCAAAATCTAATTTGGATAACAAAAGCGTTCATCACGGCGGCAATTCACACGGATGTCACCAGCTGTTGTATAGTCTACATTGGCCTGCTCTTCAAGTAAAAGAAAAAAAGAAGTAACCTAGATGAGAATTTTGTGCTTCAGTGGCTATTGAAAGATGAGGCAATAAACTGCTAAACTTCAGTAATCACACTCTCCCCGAGGAATGTCTCAAATGGGAATGGTCAAAAACCTTGAAATTTGAGCCCCTCATGCACGGCCCGGCCCAGAGCATTTGATGAGATTCATTATTGTAAGGGAGCTGAATACAAGTGTCTTCTGATTACAAGATCGCCTATTAAAAGTTCCCACCAGTGTGCGTTTCCACGCTGCAACGTCAGTGGCATTAAAATCTCAATTCAGCCCCAGTCAATTCTCCAGTAACAAGATTTCATTAAATGCAGGCAGGGAGGCAAATGGACTCGAAAGCATCGAAACAGCTGGCGTATGAATTATAAAAATGCGCTTTCTGCTAACTGAACACACCTTCAGCTTGCAGACGGATTATTATTTAATGTTCGGAGAGCCTGATTTTATGTAAATTGGAGTCATCCTTTTTCTCTCTCTAGGCCTCTTCTCAGTGCCAGGTACTCTGAAACCAGGCACGGGGAAAGATTATGCAAACCAATTAACATATGAAAATAACATATTAATATACTGTCTGTGAACTGTGTCCAATCAGTTCCTTTTCACTGGCGTGTGTACAAAACAATTAAAATTAAATTTATACCGCTTTTTCCTTAACGCATTCTGTCTCGCGAATGGAATCATTGAGCAAATGCTGACGGAAGTTTAACGGGCCTTGCGCTCTCCCTTAAAGGCAAACGCTGACTTTTCAGGGATATTTACAAGAGCCCATGCTAATAAATTCTCTTCTTTTGTTTGGTCCTAATGGTGTGTGCATCTAAAACAAAGCAGTGAAATCCATAGCAGTACCCGCACGCTAATGAAGGGCGTACATTATGCTGGCCACTAATTACCGCCTTTCCATAAATAAAACAGAAGACAATCAATTAGGCAAGAACGTGTCTTTGTTAGTCACGGGCAGCAGGTTCCTCTGGGCAAAAAAAGAGATCTGCGGCATGAGGGTCTCTTCAGGGTGCAATTTCGAAATGGGCAGGAAGAGGACAGATAAATCACATTTCGAATGTTGTTCCTAAAAGCACTTCAGGCAATCCACTTTGACTCACTGGGATTACAAGTAAATTAATACCTATGCAATTTTCCAACCGCCAGCACAGAAATATTAATGTGAAGAGCAGAAATGTCTTTCTCTATGGGCGAGTGCTAAGGCAGAAGAAACCGGCATGTTATTTTCGTAACCTTTTAGAGTAGCGTCGCTAAAAAGCTACTCTCTTACTAATTCAGAAATGGTGACTCTCTTATGATGTCCCACACACCAGCTGACTGATGTGTCACATTGATGTTGACCAGACCGGGGCAAATCAGTGTGCATTAACAACAAACCTAAAAAGATTGTATCCAAATGATGGGAACATTATGCAGGCTATGGGCCAGGCATCACTGCCTACCATAATGCATAATTTGAGCATTAATGTAATTTACATTTTAACACAAGCCCCTGAGTAAACTGATTAGTAAGATGCTTATCTCGTAATGTGAAGGGGGTTGTCGTGATGGTGACATGTGAGGGAATAGGATGGATTATGAACAGGCAGGACTAGGCCCTACTGCAGGACCAAATACGCAGTATTGACTTTAAATCAAATGGCTTTCTTTAAACATTGTATATCAGTATTCATGTCCTCATCTTGAATATCCTTTAAAAACATGGAATGAACAAGAACATCTTTGTATACAGTAAATAAAAAATATAAAGAAAAATCCTCAGTGAACTAACTCCTCTCTCTGTTTTTGCTTTGAAATGCATTTTTCGTTGGAAAATGAATCTGAAAAATAAATAAAGTTTGGAGAGCAATTATTCATCTGGCATTTGAACATTCAATCTGGCATTCAAATAGAATTTTTAAAGCATATTTTCCTCCATCAAACATGTTTTATCTGTATCCTAGCAGAGTTCTTTTTTTTATGGGACAAATTAGCACTAGGAAAGATGACAGAAGCCCTTTAAAAAAGTGCAACAAAGTTGCAGTCCCATGATGCAATGCTCCCAGTGGTAACATCTGCTCCACTCTTTCATCTCTCTCTATTGTTAGGTGGAAGCTGTCACATTAGGAGGAGAATTGGTGGCTCCTTCCCACCCCCAAGTCCTGCTTTTCCCCCATTCCAGTAGTTGGCAGGGTGGCAAACCCCGTACAAAGGAGAGTGTACCGGGAGCGTGGAGGGGAGTGCCATTAGAGGGAAAACAGTTTGGGAATTAAGGTCATTAATTTTCCACTTTCAAGGGCTGCCACACAGACGAAGATAAAGTCAGCATAAATATTCTGCAGAAGTTTCTCCTGTTTTTTTCTCCTCTCCCCTCCTCTCTCTCTCTCTCTCGCCCTTTCTTTTTTCATCGGCAGCCCATTTATCTCCATACTGTCAATTAGAGGCAAAAGCAAAGAACTAATTAGGAACTGTGCAATTTTAATTAGCTGTTTTGATAATTAAACTAATTGGTTCCCTTGTGTTTCTGCAATGTGCGCCGAGCACTTTTTTTGATATCTGGGCTGCAGATTTCCCATCCGTTGGTTAATTAGTCACTTTTGCATTAAAAAGAAGCCTTTCTTAATAGCCTTAATTTGCAGTTGAAAAGAGAATCTACCATCAATAATTTGTGTAATTGGTAACCGTTTGATTGTAATTTAGTGGCACGACCGGACAGCTCTGCATGTCTAATTGTTAATGACTGGGATTAAAGTTGGATTAAATGTTTGGGAAGAGGATTCTTTACCCCCAAATGACACCTAAGCTATTTTTGACTAGTCCCATTTGGAAAGAGTAGCTGTACTGTAAATTGCTGTTTCGTGCAATCAAACGTAGTGGAGCATATTTAAGTGGTAAGTCTCTCTAAGGTCCAAAACAGTTTTTTTGGATTATGGGATATGTTCTTGTACTAGGAAATTGAGCTAAAAAGCTTTTTGTTGGTTCACTTTATATGTGAACATGCATCACACAGCCACTAGGAGGGGCTACATAAACTGTCAAAAGAGTAAACAAACAAGTATTGTCCATTGCTTAAAACCTGACCTAGTGCTGCAGAACATATTGCATAACAATTTTAAAAATGCATTCATTAAATAATTTCACAACACGGGCTACAAAATAAAGATTTTAATAGACCTAAACTAAACAGAATGTAGAGGATGTGCTTAAGAAGTGCAAAAAGAATCATGGAAAAACAAATTAAATAAAAGACTGCAATAAAATAATAAAATATCTGCAAACAAATCCAACCCAAGTAAACATAAGTACTACCCACCAAAAGAGAATGAGGAAATTTTAATTTGTATTTGAATTCCTTTTAAACATAGCAAGCGGTGCTATCTATCATGTGCATTATTTATCTCATTTATCAGATACCATCACAACAGGCCTCCTCAGGTCTTTCCTCCAAGCAGGACTTTCCATTGAACACAGTTAGAAAAAAGTACCATGTCTGATATTGGTTTATAATCAGCTTAACCATTATGAAATATAGGAGAGGCGCGTGTTCAACCTCTCCCTGACTCCACCATCCACTGATTGTTTGCCCCAGGATAAATAGGAACCCAACTCGGCTCTATGCTATCTGATTAGGTAGGGTTAATTACTGTGCTGTGTTTTTGAACTGGCTGTATGTGAGCCCCGGCAGTAAATAGATGGGCCTGCTTAATTCCCAATCAGAAATGAATTTTAATTAACTCTGCAACACAAGGGCCACACTCCAGGATGGTTTCCAATCACAACTGACCCTGTATCAATGTGCCAATAGACAGCTTCATCATTGACTGTCAACACAGAGAGCGTGATATGTGTCACTGGACTGTGTTACTGTTTAATAAGAAGCCAGCACAGTCATATGATGCATAACTCACATGTTAGTTATTAAAAACCCTTAAAATGTGAACATGGTGGTCATCTGAGGTGGTCGACTTTGTAATGATGTGGAAATTATTCTTTTATTTATTATTTGCTTCCAATTGTTAAAATGAAAAAAATTTCATGTCATATGGTTTTAGTGACACTTAGAATTATATTTATTCACCGTTTCCCATTAAACGTCAGAGGGCCTTTTGCAGCCCCAGCATTCAACAACAACGGTCCACACTTACTTGTTCCCTCGGTTGTTGTGATTGGATTAATTGGGTGTCATTCACTTCGGCGAGAGGTCAGCACACATACATTCGTGGTCAAAAGTCATCCATCTATCAGACTGCAGAAATGAAAAGTCAGACATGTCAGGCAATAGAGGCAAAGAGCAATGGTTCAAACTGTGAATTTTGGGAGCACGGCAGTCAGAGATGTCAGCCACTAGAGGAAGAGAGCAGTGGCTTTTAAGAGCACAGCAGTGTCCCATTCTGGTACAGTGCCCTATATAGTTAGAATTAAACTACAAATGAATGTCTGGGGGCAAGGTAGATATGCACCTTTATGTCTTATGAGTAGCTATAAATTATGAAATTGTAATTTATGTCTATTCATCACCTTCAAGGAGATCCAGATCTGAAGGTAGAGCGACATTAAATGAGGCACATCATTTTTATCTTGACAGAAATCATACATATACAATACTGTTTGAAGACAAGAACATAATAAGTGGCTTTAATTCAAGTGGAACTGGTGTGAATCTGCTGTTTAAAGTAAAGGAGAAACTGAACAGCAGATCACTCGCAAACAAACAGACCTCTTCTTCTCTCTAATGGTTAATCTCAGGTGGATCTCTGCCTTTATTGGTTAAGAGTCTCCGCAGGGCAGGTGAAAGCCCACCAATTGCCCGCTATGAAACAGTAACACTTTTATCAGTGAAGTAACAGCTAACAATTATATTACAGGAGCCAAACGTGGCCTCCTATCTCACCACTAATCAAAATGCGGCCCATCTGTTGTGTTGTCGCTCTCAAACCGACTGTTTATCTCACTATGGAAAGTGGGTCTGGCTGTTTACGATCATACATATCCAGTGGAAAACTATAATGTCAATTAAATGGGAGCATGATTCGTGTCACACAGTAAGCCGTACGAGTGAAGAGTTTTAAGAAATTAGATCATGAAAATTGCCTAAAATTGTCCTCAAAAGCACAAACACACCATTTAGCGGTGAAGAAACCTCTTTTCTCTATTTATAACACACAGCACAATCACACAAGTACGCAAGTCCGTGTACAAGTACACACACGTCCCCCTGTGAGCAATCCACATAAACACACACATGCACGTAAACTTTCCCTTAGCTCTGCTTTTGTGTTTTGTCAGAATTAATGAGAAAAGTTCCCTTGCCCTAGGGGTAATTAGTGTCCTTGGAGTTAAATAAGCTAATACTTAGACACCTCTGGCACAAGCAATTATGTTTGTGTATTGAATAATTGATTCAAAGAGGGGGGAAGGGTTGCTAATCAGATCTGAGCATAATGAATTGATTTAATTAACAGGGGAATCCGTGGCTCTCTGGGAAGTGCGCGCATTTATTCAGCAGCAGGAGCGCGCCGAGCGCATAAATTGGGTGAGAAAGGCAGCGGCGTGAGCGCGCTGTTAGTAGTTGTCAGCCTCAGAATTGGATTTGCTTGAATATAGTTACAGTTTGGGAGCAAATGAGAACTGGGAGGAACACGTTTGACTTCAAGAATAGGCTCTTCAAAGCGGCTGTTTATAAGACAGAGCGATTAGATTTGAGTTGGGTCCGCTCGTTTTCGTGGCGTCTTTCATTTTTGCATGGACTGCACCGCGGCGTTTCGGTTTAGTTTAGACCGCGTTAATTGTACGCGCAGTTTAGCTCGTGGACATTACACGCGCGCTGCGTAACCCGGGGACGTCGCTCTCTGTATAATCTTCGAGAATAAATTTAACAACAGACACGCATCTATTTCTCTACATGGGTTTCCGTCTGTGAACAGCGGAAAACCAAACCAGACCAGACGAGCCTGTGTAATTAAAGCGACGCGGACGTTTATTACTGTACATTGTTGTTGTTGCGAAGCGATTTCTTCTCAAAGAAGCGAGAGGCGAGCGCAGAAGTGTGCTGGAGCCGAGAGCGGATCGCCTGGAGCCGGACTCCTCGCTCCTCAGGACGATGGTCTTAGACAAGGAAGAGGGTAAGTCTGCCCATTATTGTTCATGTATTAAGGACAAGTTCCGTCATCTGCTCGTTCTAATAAACAAAAACAAGAGGACATAACAAAACGCTGCGATTAACGTACGTTTTCCTGCAAAACGCTACTTTCATGCTCGAGTTCATTTGTCATAGAAGACGGACGCGTTCGTCGGTCCGGTTTCACGAGGATGGGGCGCACACGCTTCACCGAGTGACTCGGAATGTGTTGTTTCTTTATTTTTAAACCACAATAACTGTTTAATAACCCGCGTATTAAATACAATTGATTGCCTATTTGAAAGCTGTATAGAGAAGTCAATCCGATGTCGCTGTTGACCGCAGCATCAGTGCGCGTCTGAAACTGAAAGTACTGAGGCGTTTTGGCAGCAGGTGAAGCATCTGGACCTTAACCCTTTACGATGGATCTAAATGAGAGCAGTCTTTCAAGAAAGATATCGCGATTTTGAGTCAGGTTTAACGCAACTGTTCCGTAAGTCTCTGCATTTACACTACATGTTGGTTTCTATAGAAACTTTTTATTCTGCATGTCTGTGGTGTTAACAACTTTTGGTAGGTTTTTTATGCGTACACCTGCAACGCATAAATATTTGCTCTGAACCTCATTTACGTTTATGCATTTGGCATACGCACCAAAGTGACGTACAAGTGCATAAAGTCTATTTTTAACTCAGGGGATCGAACCCATGATCATTGCGTTGCTAAAACAATGCTCTATTAACTGAGCTACAGGAACATTGTATTTCTGTTTTTGATACGTTTGTTCAAAGCTTGTCCGGTGGGAAATTTATTCCACAGCTTCTTTGACTTAAAAATGCCTTTCTTGTCATCTTTCAAAGAATATTGTCATCACACTCAGATTTAGTTTTAGCCAGGGGGCTCTCAAAAGTAATGGCTTGCATGTCAGAGCCATATTTATGTTTGAAAATGGATATTTCATATCTCTTTGAGCCAACCATCCTTTCACTAACCCATCGAAAAACCAATAAGGGGATTGCCGTAGAAACATAAATTGGTCTGTCTCTCTCAATCCATGTTGCGCTAATGTACCCAGATTAACTCAACTGTAAATTGTCTCCTTTGAATGTCTGTCTTGCTAAAAGTTCCCCATATGATTCATGATTCAGATTGCTTTTAACAGCTATTGGCTAAGCAATATGGTAAATGTACAAGGTGATGCAAATGGCATTAGTAGGAGAGGATGCACAGGAGTATGTAATGCAGTCAATACTACATTAACTACTGATGCCCAATTACAGAAGCAGGGAGAGTGGCTTTTAGGAGCATTAGGACTTACAGAAAAGCTTAGATCACCTGCTGCTCATTGCCTAAAAGCTTCACCCTTTGCTTGCTGGTGCCGACCAACTGCGCTGACATTTTGGCAGGGATGGGGAGGGAGGCTGTTTGAAAACCGCTCTTCTTTAGCTCTCACAATTATAGCTAACACAGGCACAAGCTTCCAATGCACAGATAAGTGTAAAATCTAAATAAAGGCTATATATATATATATATATATATGTAAAATGTATACACACACACAATGTATCCTAATAGTTATATCTTTGTGTATGAGAGATAAGAGAGAGTGGACATAAATGCCTGCACAGCATAATCTCTATATCTCCATAAGAACAACCCTCATGTTTGCTCACATCACCCATACACGCCTCTGTAGAAGTGAACACAAAGGCCCTCTGCACTTGTGAACAACTTGCTGGTGAGATTGTACGTCAGGTGTAAAAAATCTCTTCTGACAAAATACAAATTTTTTATATGCTGAAGTGATTCTGAAAAAAATAAGTCTGTGCTGAGGTTGTTTTCTGTGACTGTCCTTAAAGTGTACTGACACAAATGAAACGACATCAACTCTTTCTATAGAAAAATTATCTTGTTACAAGCATACGATGTATGAAGCGCCGTTTGACAGAGCGACGCAAGTTGTTGGGTAAGCTTTTGCTTTAATGTTACACTGGGCGAAATGACTGCACCTCTAAATTATCAACCCTATTAGCATCAGAGTTTGTCCTCAGCGGTCCTTACACTGTATTTTATCCTTCAAAAATAAATAAAACAACAATTATTGCAACTTTGAGGGAGTTGTGTGTTAAGGTGTACTTGTGCTTCTTTACCTGTAGTTCTTTCTTTAAATAAAAAAGCTTTCGGTCGACTTTTAATTCTCCCTGGAGAAATTAGCTATTCAGCCATTTTCCTTCTCCTTCAATGTATTTAAAACTCTCTGCATTGGTAAGAATAATTAGGTCCTCATTGTGGACTTGTTCAGGATTGATCATTCGCACCGCTGGGCTCCCTTAGAACCTGGAGAAGAAAAAAATAACCTTCTATTCTTCAACCGATGATAAATTTTTGGTTACCTTTTGCCATTTAATTTACGAGCCCCACATGCCCACTGTCCAATGAAATCTGTCCATTCATAAAGCATGTGTTTGAAAAGCAATGTTTCAAATGAATACTAGACCCCTGATCTATCTGCCACTGTAATAAAACTTGAGGCTTCAGGCACCAGTTTTTATTTTGAAATAATAAGAATTG
>JAPMOP011219322.1:0-12887 GCA_029874735.1 Cobitis vettonica | reverse complement strand
AGGTGGGGCGAAGAACAGAATGAGGTCATCGATTTAACAGTAAGGATATTAATGGAAGCCATTTTCGCTTTAACCGAATAGGTTGGTTTATAATATCAAACATGCAAGTTTTTGATGTCTCTCTTGCTTTAGTGGCCAACCACAATAGGATTTATTATGGTAATATTTTTACTCAGCCCGCAATTGCAGACATTTACTTTCAGTGAACCTGGACTTTTCTCATGTATCTGGTTCAATGCCAGAATGATTAAGCCGCCTCTGAGCCTAAGAATTAACGAAGGAAAGTCTGAATCAAGAAAATAGCTTTGAAAATAAAGGAAATGACTTTCCAAAGCAGATGTGTTGCTACATTGCCTATTATGTTGCCTATTAAATAGCCTTTTTCAATGGCCCATTATTTTCCTCAATAAAAACACTAGCTGAAGCTTGCATACTCCCCTGCACTTCAGAAAGCATATTGAAGAAACTATGAAATCCCCTGTGTAAAATGAAACATTTGATGTCTTAAATATGAACCAGACGGGTTCAGGCTACTTGACAGCAGGTGTGGAGTGAGCCAATTCTGTTTTATAACTGCCACTCTCTTCAGAAAGTCTGCCAGAAAACAGGACGCCTGCCTCTCGCATGCCCTTCGATTACTGAAAAATTTGCTTGTTATTAAGTTATTGCAAGGCAAAATCATGGCAGAAACCATTAAGGGGCTACCTTACTTGACTACAAATGTGACCTATTCTATTCTATTCTATTCTATTCTATAGAGGTCATGGGTTTGATCCACATTGGCTGGAGCATATGTAAGAAATGTATGAATTGAATACGCTGTAAGGTATAATAAAATTTGTCCGCCAAATGTAAACATTAATTCCTTTATTTCCATGATTCCAATGCAGACGAGCAAAATGTTGCACTTTTTGTTGGCAGTTAGTATAGTATATTTGTAAAAAAGTCAATTTATGTTACCTGAAAATTATATATCGTCTCAAAAGATGTTGGCTGTCTATCACCCAATCATAGTGACATTTTGATGAACTCACTGCAACCAGCATGTCGGTCAATTACAGAGCAAACCCCATTCTTTTGGCTTTAAGTAATAGGATTGGTTATCCCTTTACATAAATGAAGTGAAACAGATGCCTTTAGTTTTGTCTTTTTCGAGCCCCTGATATATTGTCATAACGTGACAAAGATCCAGAATGAAATGTGGCATTTGGGAAAGGTCAGTTCGTGGCCGTCTCAAAATTCCCGTCATGACGATGGCAGTTGTCATATGGATGTTGGCATGTGCAGTCATCCTATAACTTACAAAAAAGAAGGGGGCCATCTAATGATGATGACTGATTCTCTTGTGACATTCTGGAGGAAAATGTATGGGGTTTTTTTTGTGAGGAGCATCTTCAAAAAATATAAAAATGCTGTCACTGGGACAATACTTTGAAAGGTCCTGATATGTATCATTTAGGTACAGTACCTTTGAGGTGCCAAAATGTACAAAAAAAGTGTACTTTTTGAAAGAGCACGTCCCAGTGACAGCTTCTGAGATTTTGGTAAACAAAAACTAGACAGAATATTAAGCATATTAAAATAAAACATTTGCAAAATGTTAAATCTGCATTATCTAAGAACCATTTAGTATATCATTTACCTAAAAGGTTTATTTATCAAAAAATGAAAATGCTCAGTATTTACTCATTCCTATATTGTTCCAGGCCCACATGATTTCTGTGGATATCAAGATTTTTGACTTTGAAGAATGATAACACTGCTATATTTTCCATGAAATGAAAGGAAACGGTGACTGAGGCTGTCAGACATTAAACTTCTGTCTAACATCGTCTAGAAAAAAGTCTACAGAGAGTCAACATTGACATCGTTTTTTCGCAGAAAAAGTCTACAGAGAGTCAACATTGACATCGTTTTTATTTTTATGTACACTGTTCCTTTTGTTATGTTCTTCTGTGACAGACAGGGTGATGCTTTGTACCCATTCATCTTTTTGTGGTAATGAATAAAACAGTCTTTAAAGGCAATGTTTTCATGTTAAGATTTAACCTTGTCATTTGTGTTTCTTATGAAAGCATCTGGTGAGTCTGCCTCAAGGAGGACGAAAAACGTGCTAATCCCAGAATCAAATCAAATTTCTCTTATCATCTTGTTATTTGCCAACGTTATCTGCGCAGGTAATGTGGTTATAAATTGAATTTTGGCCATGGAATTTCATTGTTTACTGATGCCGGTTGGCTTTAGGCAGAGAATCAAGCAGTTAATGCATGTCACTGAATCTATTTAAGCTGCGGTGCAGGCGAAATTTTAAAAGAGAGGGGACTCGCAGGGGACGGACTGTCACGTTCTCAAGGGCATGGCTCCGAGGAGCCGCCTCATATGCTGATCCATGTTTTATTCAGGTTTATTTGCTTTCATTTGGCCACTTGTTAGCCTGTGATGGGTTTGCTGAGGGGGAATGAGATGTTGACTGCTGTCATTTGTGTTTGATGTCATCTGTCACTTTCTCTAACTGTTTTGTTTCGCTTTATTTGGGTTATAGATTTGCCTGCAAATCAACAATAATAGAAAATCAGTACTGTAATTCGCTAAACATTAGAGAATTTAATTCAGTGACAAGAACTAGCTGGTTTTGTAAAGTCAGATAATTGTTTCTAAACACATAAATATTAGAAATGTATTGCTGAAACACGTTACAAAGAGTGTGAATGCTGTAGTACTGAATTGTGGAGGTTGTGTTGCACCTTTAAACAGTTTTTTTTTTCACATTTCTGTGTTCAGGATTATTTGGGCGGGGCTAAAACGGTGGCTCGATGATGCACTGGAGCCACCACACATGGCCCCGCCCCTGAAAGCATCCATTCAGGTTGTACTGTAGCGGTATTTCAATGTTGAGAAAAAGGGGAGCTTTCCTGTGAGTGGGCGTGGTTTCAGTGCTGACAACGGACACGCCCCCAGCGTTTGAAAGCAGAGAATCCTGCCTGTTTTCCAAGATTTTGATAACTTATTTTATTTATTTGGTGTTTTTAATCATTCAAATTTGGCTGGGTGGTTAATATCATATTTTTCTGTGGTGAATACATTTAATATCGGACTTTACACTGACTTTAACTTGTTCAATCTTGACTCTAATTCTGACCAGCGGAAAAGTGCCTGAAACCCTTTTTAAGCTAGCAAACATGTTTTATCAGCAGAGAGACTTTAAAATAAGACAATAAATGACATCTCTCTTACCTGTATTTTCCCATGCCCCTCCCTTAACTGTCTGTCCAGGTAAAATAAAGAGCCTGTATGACACTCAGACGCCCATGTGTCCGATTTGTCAGTCTGTGCTGCGGCCTGGAGAGCTACAGGAACACATGGAGGAGGAAATGGAGCGTCTGATGCAGCTACAAAATGGGTACATCCTTCAATTCATACCTAACATTCACCTGAAAAGTGCTTTCTTGGCCTAAAACAAAAGAGGCCACTATCTGAATTCTCATTGACCTTTGATTGCAATCTTTTGTATCTTCCTTTACAAAAATTACCATGGTTTTACTACAGTTAAACCCCCCAAAGCATGGGATACTACTGTAGTTAAACTATGGATTTGAATGAATGGGGATAGCTTTAACAGCATTGTCATCTGTACGTGAAACTTTTCAAAAACACAAAAAAACTGTGTCATATAAACATATGCTTAATTTTATTGAACTGGTGACTACAAAGAACAGTCTCTGGTTTCCTCTCATACTTTTTAATCTCAATGTCCATCAGCAGCTTAAGATGCCCACCTAAAAATGAAAAAGTGGAGAAAAATGAACCTATCATGTTTCTCTGTAATGACCATCATCCAATCAATACAATGACAATGAGCCGATCAATAATCTATCATTCTTCTTCATCCCTCCTGCCTCTTCTCATCTTCCTCTCCCTCCGGTTCAATCTGAGATTATCAGCCGATCATTCGAGGGTAGATTTAAACTGCCTCAGCCTTTATGTGTCAGCACGAGCACGCAGACAGTAAAGTGAAGTTGACAGGCAGCATGCTCTTATGTCACTCTAACTCAAATCTCATCCAGATTCATGAAAATGCATCACCGCCCATAGAAATCAAAAGCTGAGATGAGGGAGAGATGCGAAGATGGAGGATGGGTAGAATTAAAGCAGATTGAGACAATGAACGCTCGCATCATGCACGCATACATAAACTCCTTGACACACCCCTTCCTTCAGGCTGTCCTTTCCTAAGGCACATTAAATGCTTCCAGGTCTTGATGGCATATTTATCTACAACCCCTGGGCATCTGCACCGTGTCTCCACCTCTTTTTCTGTCTCTTTCATCATTGCAACATCACAAATTACAAGATGTTGCATTGTTCCTGACATTTCACAGCCAGTGAAGCTCAAGGCGCTCCCTGCGAAAATCATAGCAAGCTAATAACGCGTTTGCTGTCAGCTTCAGACAAGGCAGGTGGAGGCACATTAGCCACTCTGAACACATGAAAGATTTCTCCAATAAAGAAATTACAGCCATAATCTGTTTAGTGACAGAGCTGCGGACAGTAATTGTGTCAAATTGAACTCGGCCCCAGGGTGTGTTAGAGCCTTCCCGCTGTACAGGACCCGAGTGGAGACAGCTTTTTATTTATTTTATTTCAGTTGACTGTCATGAAAATGTGGAGGTTCAGTATATCTCATGATCCCTTGTTTTAGAGAAACAAATTGTGATTTGCACATTTGCTAAAAACGTTTCTGAATGTTTTTTATATCGGGGTCAACGGTTGGAGGTTTTGTTTGTAATGGGACAGTGATGATGAAATATATTAATAAATGTTCTCTCCTGTTTACAGTCAGGGTCCCGCTCAAAAGGAGTTTCCCTCAGCTGGGCAGCCTAAGGTATTGTACACTCTGTAGTGTACTTCACAACACTTGTTTTATACTATTTATTTTTCTCTACAGGGGATAATAATCTCTTGCTTTCTCTCAGTCTCTTTTCTCCATGCACATAAAGAGAGAAGGTTCATTGTCCGTGTCCTCTCCGTGTCCTGCTGATGAGGCTGTGAACTCTGACAGATACCAGGTATGAACAGAGTATTATTGCATACATTTAATACAACACAGTAGGATACATGACAATGCATTTCTGTTATGAAGCATAGTAATTAGGTTAACAAACATGTAGTGATTTAGATCAAACTTCTCAATGTGAGATTTATCCTGTGCCTGTCAATCACGTTTGAGAGAGCCTTTAGCGCAGTGCTGCCATCTAGTGGACTTGAAATGAATTTGCAAAATGTACATTTTATGCATTTGACAGGTTTTTTTTAGGGAAAACATTTTTTTAATCAAAATATGTGTTCTCTGGGATTCGAACACACAACCTTTGCTCTGCTAACGCTCTACAGTTGAGCTATAGGAAGACATATATCATAATTAATGAAGTCTAGTAAGAAATGAAAATTGAGGTTTGGCCCTTCTGTTCATTTTCTCTCCTTTGTTCATTTCAGACATTTTTGCGAGTCCGATCAAACAGGCAAACAAGACTAAATGGTACGTTGTCAGCTACAATAACAATTTCCTGTGATTTTTTTTCTTTGTATTTTTTTGTTTACTTATTAATTCTTTTTTTGTCTGGGATTTAAGTCATTGTGGGAGCTTGAATCTGACCTACATCCGATTTTTCTATAATTTTCCATCTCTGAATTCAAGTATCACAAATTGTCCTCACAAATTAATGAAGTATTTTGCAATAATAAAGTGCATGCAAGGACTTCAGATGATGCCAGCTTTGAACTCTGAATTCATTTTGAATTGTGTTTTATGAATATTCTACATTGTGTCTTCTGTAAAGCTGTTTTACTACAGTATAAACTGTTTTAAGTATTTAAGATCAATGTACCATCCCTGACCTTTGACCTAGCACCCTCACATTAGTTATGACCACTATTGGATTATTGAGGGTAGTGATATGTTAAAAGTTGGTTATGCTAACTTTTTGCTGAGTTATGCTGGTACAGGTGCTTTGCCAAAAAATAAATCTCTACATACCCACACAGAAAAAAGGTGGAATATGTACCATCTTGGTACAGATATGTACCTTTGAGGTACCAGTATTCACCTTTAAGGTACAGAAGTGTACTTTTTGAAAAGGTACTGCCCCAGTGACAACTTTTGTACCTTTATCCTGAGAGTGTAGTTGCTGACTTTATAATCCCACGTGTACGCTTCCTCATACCGAGGCATTTTGGACAATTTCAAGTTGGGAACAGCTTGGGGATGGCCCCTTCCTGTTCCAACATGACTGTGCACCAGTGCACAAAGCGGGGTCCATAAATACATGGATGAGCGAGTTTGGTGTGGAGTCCTATCCTCAACCCAATAAAACATCTTTGGGATAAATTAGAGCGGAGACTACGAGCGAGGCCTTCTCGTCCAACATCAGTGTCTGACCTTACAAATGTGCTTTTAGAAGAATGGTCAAAAATTCCCATAAACACACTCCTAAACCTTGAAGAGTTGAAGCTGTTATAGCTCCAAAGGGTGGGCCAACTCTATATTAAACCCTATGGATTAAGAATGGGATGTCATTGTCATGTCATGTGCATATAAAGGCAGGTGTCCCAAAACTTTTGGCAATATAGTGTATGTTGTTGCCTATTGTCTGGTGGGATGTTCCTCACACAACTTCCGTTTCAGTTAAGTTTGTGCATGTATAAAAGACAAGGTGGTATTTCAAGCGTGTTTTTTATAATACAAATCAGCACTGATTTAAAACTAAAAATTATGTAGTTGGTTAATGGCCAGACATTACGGTCTCACTTTTTTAAATGTAAGATTAGCAAAGTAATACAGTGTATAGAACCTCTGTACTGTGAAAGATTAGTACTGTTGAATCTTTGATCATTTATCAGGACTCTTAATTTTTATGTTGTTTCATTAACATGAGGAAAGGGTGCACCGAAGGTTCGGTCACAGCTAATTGATCAGATTCTCTCTCTGTGTTATGGTCAACTTCGCTGTGATTGTAAAGGGCTTCCACTGTCCTCTATGACTCTATTATGAGCTAAGACTCCTAAAGATTAATATCCCATGACATCATTAGTAGCTTGGCAAAACACAAAGATTTTAATGAAGTGGTGGAGAGCGTTCCACCGTTCTGGATTTTACTTCCAACTGTGAGAGAGAAACAGGATTTTATTTGTCTTTATTTTGCAATCTGATAAATAGATCAACCCAATTCCCATCCCTGAAGTGATTTACTTATCTATTGTAGGTTTTTGGAGATAAAGATCTTATCAGGTTAAGACTTGTTTTTGTTTTACTCTGGCTTTTCAAATTATTTTCCATGATTTTTCTTATAAAATTGCCAGTTCAGAAAAATCAATTCATGCCTTATATGCTTTGATAAGAACAAACACAAAATAAGAGAACAGTGTTTGGCAAAAAAATCTGTTTTTGCTTTATGTTTATATATGTTTTCTCTTTTTTGTAACAGCACGCATTGGTAAACTGAAAAGACGGAAAGCGGAGGAAGATCAGGTATGATAGGAATTCAATTCAATCATTGTGATCATGTTTGTGGGTCTCAGTCAGCTGCATTTCCATAAGGTCTGTAGCTCCACTAGATCTGCTTTCCTGACAGATCACAGACCATTTGTGATGTCTGTGATTTGATTGGCAGGTGAAATATGACATGACGTGTGTTCAGGCTGCTGTCCTGTTCAGCTTAGACAGTTATATGATGTGTAAGACATCAGATGTGATACAGGGGCCGGAAGCCACCAGACAAACTGTAAACCTGCATGTCAAGTGTCTGTTTATTGTCATTTTCCTTTCTCCCTGTTGTGACCTCGTATAAATAGGACTGGTGTGTATGTGTGTTGTACAGAGAGATGGTCTGGGTGTTATTGAAGATGCTTCAGCGCTGTCAGCCGGGAGTGAGTTTGAATGGGGAGAACAGAGAAGAATACAGATGGTTTCTGTTTTCAGAGGATTTAGAGGTACAGGACACACACAGACACTTACGTATATTCAAATAATTCAATCTGTACTTGTATAAGGAGTATCTGATTGCTAAAGGTTTGGTAAGCAGCACATTGAAAGAGCACCAGGACAGCGATGCAGATCTGGACGTGGATGGAGATGATACTCTGGAGTATGGAAAAGCCCAGTATCCTTGTTTAAGCAGTCACATTACGAGTATGGCGGTGCATTTAGATTTGTGTGCATTTATATGTGAATAAAAGCATTAGTGATAACAAACAATGTTTCCTTTACAAACGGTGTCAGATACACGGAGGCAGATGTGATTCCGTGTTCAGGAAAACAAGCGAAAGATGCAGAGGAACGGCGGCCGCTGAAAGGAGTATTAAAGTAAAGACACACACTTACTTAGCTTAGTAACTTAAATAAAATATATTTTTTAGGTAAATACATCATCCTTACTTTACTCAAAACCTTTTCTTTTAAAGTGGGGATACATTTAGTCGGTTATCTCCGGAGCAAACCAAGTTGACAAACTCAGGTGAGCAAAGTATCGTTTTTTTGGCTGATTTTTTTTTAAGCTGGTACTTGTCTCTGTGTTTTTAGGGTGATTATAGTAATTTTTTCATACTTACTGCAGAAATAGCTTGTAATTTGACAAAAAACCTTTACCAAAACTGATATTCTGTATACTTTTATATTTATAACATTTTATGAGCTATTTTTTTTACGTTTTTCTGGTATGTTCATGCAATAATATTAATAGTGCTTCCTGTCTATAGAAACTCCAACTACCAGTAATGTAGAGTTCGACAGCAATACAAGCACAACGTCTCCAAGAACCTGTAAGAACAGCGAGTTAGAGAAGTAAGTATATCCATACACGGTTTCATTAGGTTTCCTTTGTTATTTAAGTTTACATCATAATAATAATGTATAAATCAGACCTAAATACCACTTTACACAAGCAAAACATGCAAATACTGGTTATGCTGCTGTATACATTTACTGTGTAGCTATATAGCTAGATAGTGATACCTTGTGTTTTGAAACCCAGGATTTGAACATCTTTACATGTGCACCACCAGGACAGTTTTTATACATTTTGTTGTATCTGGGGTCAAGTGCACCCATGGACGGACACATGAGGAATTATACATGGCTGACTCATTCAATAACAATGTCACAAATCAATGCTTTCTCGGTGGGGCCGCGTTTTGGCAGCTCCGCTCAACCGTGTGTGACATATGTTTTGGAGTGAATCATTTATCAGCTTGATGGATCCATTTATCAGTCGTGGAGGATCAGATTTCAGGGAAACTATGAAATATCTTTAAAATAATTCCCAAATTATTGTCATTTGTACATTGATTATATCATTACCATATATACCATACATTACCAATAATAATAAAAATATATTATATGTCTAATAAATAAATAAATATATGGCTAGCAAACCTTAGCGTACATCTGAAAAGTATTTCTGTGACCTATTAGTTCTGTAATCAGCTAAAATTCAGCTATTTTGCTTGGGCATCATCCTTAATATTTTATGTTAATATTAGGTGTACATTTGCGTAACATAATCTGTCACCGTTCTCCAATGGGTATTTAGCCTGAGGACGAGGCCAGTAATTTTACATTTCCACCAGACATCCAGTGAAAAAGCAGCATTAATTATGCTTATATTTGGCAACTATTACACGAGGCATTTTTGATGGATCACTTAAACCTCCTGCTGTCATAGTTCAATTCCTGAGAGCTGATTAAATGGGGATGTGTTGGCCAGGATGTTTCTGCTGGGTATTAGTGCGCTCTGAGCGAGTGTTATTTAATTGTGGTGAAGTGGAAACACTCGAGTGAAGATGAGTTAGTGAGGCAGGAAGAAAGAGCGTCCCTGACAAATGACAGTCTGCCGTGGGGCGTCCGCACCCCGGCCCTGTGCGGACACGCTAATAAAGCAATTACACCGGGACAATGTTTGCACACTTTAGTGGCTCCTCTGTCACTCGCTTAGTGTGGAGCAGATACGCTGGACCATTTATTTTATCATATGCCGTTCTCAGCCTGATAAGACTTTAATGTTAATAATAACAAAATAACGAAATAATATTATATGATAATGCTTTATTTTATAAGGTAAAACTTTGTTACAAATAGCACGTGTAGTTATTATAACAGAATTTATGCATAATTACACACTGTCAGAAAAAAGTACACCTTTGCACCTAAAGAGTTCATACTAGTACCTCAATATAGGATACATATTGGTACCAAATGTATATATAGCTGTACCTAAATTGTACATATATGGACCTTTTTAAAGGGTACTGTCCCAGTGGTAGCTTGGGACCATTTTTTGACCATTTTGTTCTGTTAATTCTAAACCTAATCCTAACCCCATAGTAAGTACATGTTGGTAATTATACTGCAAGTACTCTGAATTTTTTACACTGTATTTTTTGACACACAAGTTGAATTGCACCAACTTTAAATGTAACTTTTTTGGTTCTAGGCTACTGTTGGTCATGTCTTTTTTGTCTTTGGTTATTCCTTCTTTAAAGTGCCATTAAGAGTACAACAATAGAATTTAAAGATGAGACAATGTGAATACGTCTCATTTAATGATGCAGTCTGTCTTGTGATTACTGTTCATGTGTAATTTTGAATTCATAGCATGTAGCCTTTAGCAACAGAGCCGTGAGCGTGCTGTCTCATCAATCTCTGATGGATTTTTCCTTTGTGTGGTTTAGTGTATCGGACGACCCCTCCCTCGGTACACTAGAGGCACTTAAAACACGAATCAGAGATCTGGAGAAGCAGCTCACACGAGGTGACAGATTCAAGTGTCTCATCTGTATGGTAAGTTTGGCCTGACTATTTACACGTCTGATTTCAAAAGTAAATCTAATCTGAGAGTAAAAGAGCATCTCTGCATACAGTAAATTTACTGTGAAAGGCTTCAAACCAACACTTTGCAATGTTTTTAACCTAATGCAGGGATCTAGGGGCCAATACATAAGACATATCAAATGTTTTATATGTTAGACGTGTAAAAATATTTTTCCTGTACTGTAGCTCAATTGGTACAGCATTGCATTACCAATGCAAAAATGTGTACCTTGAATCAATGCACTGTGAGCCGCTTTGGATAAAAGCAAGTTATAATGTGGTGTATATTTTGCAATTTTAATATTGAACTTTGTAAATACATGCAGTAATCATTGTTTTCTCTTTAGGATTCATACACCGTACCCCTGACGTCTATCCAGTGCTGGCATGTTCACTGTGAGGAATGTTGGCTTCGCACTCTGGTAAGATACAGTAAATCTGTATTATACATTTATTCGAATAACTACGCTAATATATTTTGAAGTAAAAGAGAAGATGATTGTTTTCAGTGTTTAACTTTAATTTTTTCTTTTATTTATTTTTCCCTTCTCACAGGGAGCAAAAAAGCTTTGCCCGCAGTGTAATACCATAACTTCACCTGGGGACCTGAGACGAGTGTATTTGCGATGAAATGCACTCGTCTCCTTGAGTTATGGGTGTCTTTTCATTTTCCTTTTTGCACTCTACATAAACTGCTAACTTTTACTGAAGAGACTCTGTTCGTGTCAAATAGCATTTATATGAAGACCACTGTGACCGGTTTTCATTTCTTGAAGAAATGGTAACATTTTATGGTATAAATCTTTAGAAATATTGTGCTGTAACAATATTGTAAGGATGATAAAACTGATCACAGAATGGTATGTATGTATAAAACCTTGTTTTGATGTTTAATTTTTTTTTATTTTTATTTAAGTTATTCTCATAGAGAAATATATAAAGCAATGTGTCCAATAGATTTGTAAATGTTTTCAGACTGAAACACTGAAGTGATCCTACAGTAGCGGTGATGATCTCTGAAACTATGGGAAACAGAGAGTTAAGCTTTCAAATCATTCGTAAACTGTGTTTTGTGAAGAATGTGCAGAAAAGCAACAAATCTTTTACTTTTCCATGTATTTTTCCATACCTCTGTGACTGTACAGCTATACAGTAATGTTTTGAGTAAAGAACTACCACTGAATTAAATGGGATCTTTAAAATATGATTTATGATAACTTATCTTATGTTGCCTTTGAGGTAATATACTGTTTATATAGTGTATTTGTTTTTCTCACACATTGTATTTTTGTTTGTTTAATCGTTCCTTTATGCTAAGCATGCGTAAAATTAAAGAGGCGAATATGCATATGGCACAAATTACAAACCCCCTAAATTTTTTGATTGAACTTAATGCCAAAATTATGGACACTTCATATTCTTCACTTTCATTTTCTACCTTTTCTCCTTTAACTTGCTTTTAAAGAAAGGTGATTTTGTAGATCTAATTGTATTTATTTCTGTAATTAAATTGATATCTAACAAGGACAAGTGATTGGCAGGCGGCTGTTGTATTAATACCGTCTTATATATAAAAGAGCTACATTTAGTAGCACATGCTGCCCTCTAGCTTTTAGGTTGGGTTGCAGCACATGGACATTGTGTTCAGTTTTCTCCACTTCTGAGCAGAGCAAAGACCTCCTTTTGAATTTAGGAACTAAGATCAAATCTAACAGATGAGCAGTTCAGTTTTCTTTTGTGGTATTTTAGCAATAGTTTTGTTACTATCTAGACTCTCTAGTCCAGTTACAACGAGTAACTGAAATATCGTGAAGCACTTTTGATAGTTATCTGAAATAAATAGACTGAAACAGAAAACCAGCCTTGTTTTATGATGATGTATTTTGTACAGACTTGTCTGTTTTTCTTTGACAAAAAATAAACTAAATTTGTTGTCTAACAAAGAAATGTTGTTGCCCTTTAAAGGTTGACTGACTTATTAGGACACATCTTTTATATGAGTCTAAACCAATAAGGTCAGGGT
>JAPMOP011219095.1:0-12301 GCA_029874735.1 Cobitis vettonica | reverse complement strand
TGTTGACATGTTATGGTTGTGACAGTAGCAGTGTCCAAAAATATGAACAAGTTTAAGAGAAAATAACAAACATACAGGAGCTTGAGTGATTTTGAAACATGCAGTAGAGCTGAAGGTTTGACAATGGAGACCTCAGGAATGTAGTTGACTGATTTTATTGCTTTTTATAAATATCTGACGGTGCTGACGAATATGTGGGACACATTTTGAGCAATCACAATATAATAGTAAATATTGTTCAAAACTCTCTGTTATATGTTAATATATTACTCAATTCACTTATTACTTTAGTTTTTTTTTATCAAGTTGAAATGATTATCTCTTATCCGAGGACAGCTGATTTTATAGGCAATGGGCAAGCATATAATCATTAAATTAATAAAAAATAAAAATAAACCTATGAAAGAACCTTACATATGTGCAAAGGACCCCCTGATTATAACCTTGATTCTTTTTCTTTATGAAAATGTTATGAATTAACAACAGAATTAGCACTTTTCTTAGTGGGACATGTTTTTGCCAAAAGTTTCAAGAATCACTGGTATATGCTGTTTCTAATCAAGTTTACATTCATATACCCTATGGTGCAGTTTCCAGGTGCTTATCCTAGTCCCAGACTAAAATGCATGTTTGAGCTGCCTTAATTTAAAATCATCTTGTACTGACAAACATATATCAGTGCCATTGTTTTGTCTTAAGATGCACACCAGTAATGTTTTTTTTGTAAGGTTTGTTTGTAAATTTATGTCCTAATATAACTAAGGCCTAGTCCTGGATTAATCTAATCCCTGTCCAGGAAATCGCCCCTGTATGTACTGTATATGCTGTACGTTTGCATGTCTGTGTGAAGAATTTCATTTGTATAGTGCATCAGTGTGTTTCCTGTACATATGACAATAAACTCTTAAAACCAAATCTAAAGCTATTCCAGTCAATTCCTCTGAATATTCGACCGAAAGGTTTAGAAAAACGCAAAGAAAAGTGACAGAGAACGATGCCGTCAACAACAAATAACGAGGAAGACAGACGCAGGCGTTCGCCACGAGACTGGAGAATATTTTCCATCTGGAGGAAGAATGCAGGTGACGGCAGAGGGACTCTCTTACCTTTTCCCACAGCCGATGCTGTAATACTGTAGATGGAGGGAATCGGGTGCCTTATCAGTCCTAATGATTAGACAGCTGGAAGTTATTTGGCAGTCCTGCTTTCAGATTAGCCTGCGAAACCCCCACCGGACCATCCAGCCCTCCCGTGACAAGGACTGATGGAGGCGTTCTGACATGCAGTACAATCTGATACGAGTGCATTTTACATCAATGCCACGGTTTTACCCTCGGTTATCTCTGGACCTGTGATTTTAACCATGCCGTGGCTGTTCGTCGGTCTCGCGGGCCTGCCTAATAAATCATTTAACCTGCTGAGAGCATCCAGGCAGAATGCTTCTCACTTTCTCATAAACGATCTTCCCTATATCAGGACCCGATGGTCAGGGATTGATATCTGAGGTTGTGTATTAAAGCATTGAGCAGTGCTTACAGTGGCTCTGTACCTGTTTGATTTACCTTCAGACCCTCATGGTGCCTAATGTCTCTTCTGGCCTGGCTTTCTCTTCGGGTCCAGACCGGGTGCTGAAAGACTCCAGACTGCAAATCTAGCGCTCCACACAGATGCTGTACGTCAGCAACTTGATGCATGTCTCTGTTGATACACCAGACGCTTTTACAAGAACCAGAAAATGTGCTGTCTGATGGGAGGCTTTTCCCTCTTTGCTCACTGTGACCCACTTTTTGGCTTAGACATAGTTACGGAGTGAAATACAGAAATAGCCAAAAGCATTTGCGATGGATGTGTTGTCTCATACAATACAGTTGGTGGGACGTGAGCCGGACCGTGTTTCAATGACCGTTCGACTCAAAGCAGCAGCTGTGTTCGACTTCTGCGGCCGCTACACTTTTCTCTTGGCTTTGTCCTTTTTGAACCGCTCATCCGTCACGAGTCGTTCTTAATGAAGTAATCCCCCTCTCGTTTTTCTCTCCTCTGGAATGCTCTTGTTCTTTTTGTTCCTCCTGCTCATTCGGGGCAGCGACAGTCATTTATTTTGTGGATTCTGCGTGGAGTAGAGCTGCAGTTCATCATTACTTCAGCTTCCCTATAGATCTGTCTGTAAATCTGTGGCCTGTTAACTCTTTATTTTCTTCTTCCACTGGAAGATGCAATATCAGTTTTTGTCCTCTAATTTCCAAAACGGCTGAATGGGGGACATATGTTTATAAAAATATAACATGTATAGACTGGCATTAAAATACAGTGAGATTTATATATTGTTTCCTCACTGACTTGATTCATATTGCACAGTTTTTTGTTGTTGAATATTTTAGTGACTTTCATTGTGGAAGTGTTCAACTGCTGCTATTTCCATAATAAACAAATACCAGCTCAGATTAGTCAATATATCAATCTCATGTAACACACACACGGCAAGATATGGAGTTGTTTTGTCGGATTATTAAAGTGTACAAAAGCAGATGATATAATTAATGATGGTAACCCTTTCCACTTAAACCTTGAAGGCCTTTGAAAAACAGACCTGGTCTTCGAACATTTTTCAGAAACCCATGATATCATCCATCTTGAGTCACACATGCATGTTTGGCTGATCGGAAGATGCGTGGGGCGGCACGCTCATAAATCAGTCTTTAAGCAGTAGGGATGAGTTGGGAGGCTACAGGGTTAATGAATTTCTCCGGCTGGTTTGGGATCAGACTGTGAATGTGTAGGAGCAGGTTGTGTCCAGCGGCCCCATCACTCAGATCAAAGGTGTCTGCTGGGAAGGTCACTGGTTTTGGCTGAAGACCTGTCCTGACAGAGAGAGAGAGAGCGAACGAGCCAATACAAAGAGATGGAGGTCACTAATTGTCATTGCTTGTTTTATATATATAATGCTTTCACAATATTGTGACTAAACACAAGTATGCCAAAATTTTTAAATGGAGAGCGGACAGTAGACAGTAATTCTGCTCATGTTATCATGCTTCACAATCATTTGTTGTCTAAACCTGTGAGAATCTTTTCACCTAGATGTGTGTAGACAAAATCTAAATGTACAGAATGTTCTGGTTAAACAGAATAAACAAACCCTAAACCAACCCTAACCCAGAATAAACCTAACCCTATCCCAGAAGAAACAAAAGTTTCTTAAGGTTTAGTGGATTTGGCAAAGACTTTCAGAAAATACAGATCATACAGCATGTTTTGCATATCAATACGTTTTATTTGTCATGAATGTAACAGCGAGCAGCCGTTAAACTGTCACGATCCGACTTCAGTTGATGTAGTGATGCATTGACTGACACTACAGGTCAATAGATGAACTCTATTTTAACTCTGTTTTCTCAGACGTGACACCTTTGAGATTTAGAGAGGCTTGGCACAAGGACTTTAATCATTGGTTAAACCTACGATAATCCACTGGACTTTTCTACACAACTGCTGATTTGTCAAGATTATCATCAAGATGTTCCAGAACCTAAAATAATACTCCTCATGTCGACCATATAAAGAGCATTATAATGGAGCGAGACTTGGGTTGACCTCTAGGATAAAGTTGGTTTAGATCTGATAGTGGAGTTGCAATGATGTTAATTATTAAAATCACTCCAGGTGGTGACCCGTGAGTCACTGAAGAGTCATAATTCATATCCATCAAAGTCATTCACAGAGTTGAGCTTTATTACACAATAGTACCACTGCACAGATGGATGCCACGGTCGAGAAAATCTCTGCAGAAGTCAAAGAGGAATCTTTTCTTCCATTTCTTCTATGTACAGTTTGCGTTTATGCACAAGTAATTCACAACTGTAGTTTCTGACAGTTTGTCGTAAGAATAAACCAGAAGTTTTAAATCTGAAAAAAACATTATCTACCTAAACTCAAATAAGGAAAGAAATAAAAAGAAAATATAAAAGACAAACTAAAACAAATGACATTTAAGGTAAAATAACTGAACATTTTATAATACAAGAAAAATAAATACTATTAACAGATGAATGAGTGTTGAAAAATAAACATTTCCATATAAGCTTTATGTTCAGATAGATTCATCACATACTGTACTGTATGTGTAACGCATCTGATGTGTGATTGTCTTCTATTAGATGAGCTCTTTATGACCAATCACAGTTGAGCTAAGACTGATGACAGGTGTCTGAGCCAAACTTTTCAGGAATAAAGGATCTGATCATGTGGCCTGTACGTCAATGATAACTAAAATCAGCTTATAGAGTAAGAAACTATCTATAGTCTAAGAAATTGATCTGTTCTTATTGTACTGCTCATGTTTTTGCAGAAGTGCCTATTTATTTAATTTCACTGACATTTCTAGCTGCTAATGCATGAAGAGATTAAGAAAAAAACCTTGCAGTGTTTCCCTGAATGAAACGTCTAAGTGCATTCATCGACATTAAGCAGGAGAAATGCCTCTGCTGTGGTTTGTGAGATAAATGCTGCTGCTCACTGACTAGAAGAAAGTCTCATGATTTCATTACTTTTACCAAAATGGAGAACTATTTATGTTTAAAATCAAACGTAGGTCCACTGTAACACAGATCACCTGATACCTGCAAAAAAACCTGTCATTTCAAAACACTATTAAACAGTCTTTATTCCCTTGATTACTTCATCTTTTCATGTAAATGTCCCCCCATCAGTCTGTCTCATACTGTTGTCCTGGACAACATCTGAGACCTCACAAGCCTCTAACCCTGATGTTCATGACACAAATGTCTCGCATATTGGCATCACGTTCACAAGATGGTTGAGATATAAACAGACAGGAGAGTCTGTCCTGTCCTGTCCCATTTCTGCTTACGAGACTCCAGTTAGCTTCCATCGTTCCAGTCGGGCATTATGCTGACGCTGTGTACGGCGTGATACTGGTGCGGGGACAGGGTGCGAGGAATGCCGTGAGCGTACAGGTACTCGTTCCCCTGCAGGCCGGCGCTTGGAGACTGAATCCCAGCGCTCGGGCTGCACTGGCGGCCCAGGGGCTGATGGGGGACGGGACCCTGGTACATGGCGTGAGTGTCACCCAGCTGCGGCGAGGCGTGGCCCGCAACGCCACTCAATCTGGAGACGAGGGGTCCCGAGTTGAAATGAGCCGAGAAGTGCTGATAGGGCAGTCGGTCCATCTGTTGCACGGCCGACACAGAGCAGCTGCCGTACGGCGAGACTCCCGTCCAGCTGTTGCAACTGATGTCTTCCAGGCTCGGTGGTGGCTCTGCGGGCTGAGAAGTGCTGGCGTACATGCACGCCTGCCGCTGGCTGGACTCGGTTCTGTAGGGGGTGCCGGCAAGACCCAGAGGCTGAGCGAAGCTCACAGACCGATAATAGTGGTCATCCTCGCTGGATGAACTTTCCACATAACTTTTCTTGTATGAGTGATCTCCTGCGTGACAGTCGTCCTCAGCTGCGATTGGACAGAGAGAGAGAGAGAGAAATTAATTCAGAAACATCTAGAAATATAGAAATCAAGAGACTGCATTACGAGAGAACGCACAGACCTTTTCTCTTGACGCAGGGATAGTCTTGTCCGTGGGGCAGCGGATAGGAACTGGACTGAGGCAGAAGGTCCTGAGATGCGCTCGTAACGCCGTTCTCACAGCCGTACTGAGACGTCATGCCGCCCGGCGCCGAAAGACCCTGTACGTCACCACCGAACGGGCTCTGACTGCTGCCGACCCGCTGACGGACGGTACTGCGAGGGACCACAGGATACTCCTTGGTGCTTTTGGGAAGAAAGAGGGATTTTCTTGACATACTATTTACGTGTGCCATCTCTCGCTCATGGATCTCGACATGTCTTTCAGTGGTAACCCACCACATCTACCAGAATAAGCTGTTAACCATCTGACTGTGACAGGAGCTTTTTTATGCCAATTAAACATAACAGGCACTTCAGATTGCCTTCCGCACAAGATTCCCTTGTTGTTGAAACTGGTTTTAGTTTAAGTTTAACTTAACCCAGAGCTCATCTCAGCCCTGAGCTTCTTATGGTTATTCTCTATATGTATAATCCTTCACTTATTCATGGTATGTTAAACCGTAAATCTTAATTCAGTATTTAGGTTTCAATTCACACAACCTGTATGTCATGAATAGGGTCCTTTCTTACTCTTAAATTACCTTGAACAAACATGTCTGTTAAATTAATAACCGTGAATGTAGGATTCGGTAGAAGAGAGCTTGATAAATGTCATACAGGCTTTAGTTAGATCTTAAAAATTCTTGGGGTCATTATATCTGGAAACTCAATCGAACGTTGATCCCGAGAGGCTCTTATGAGAGACATTAGTCAATTCCTCTTTTGCTCGTTTGAAAGTAACAATGGACCGAGTTGAACGACAGCATGGAAAGTGCCTTGCCATTTTTTCCTAATCTATCATGAGCTCTGTCATTTCGGAGTGGACGACGCCTGTGCTGGCTGCTGTGGGCCCACACTTTCTGCTTTGAAAATGTGTTTTTCCACACTCTATAGACGCACATTATAATGCAGTCATCTGGAGAAAATAAGGGCGAAAACCATGTGCTCCCAACTATAACCGTAACCGTAGACAAAAGTTTTGGCTCAGACCAGTTTAGCCGTAGCCGTAGTCCTCCATTAGTTCAGTGCTGTGTGACGGCAGACATCTCTGGTTTGTATCTGTGAGTGTTTGTTCATTGATTAACTCTCTTTAGTGATAGTTAGAGAGCTAATCTGACCGCTGACCAGGGCTCCTGTCAGTCATGTGACTACATTTATCTTTAAGATAGCAGAATGCTACTAACCAAAGCACTGTTGTGAATATGTTTGGTAATCATATTTACCTTTGCATTCTTGACATGCGATGTAACTCCATGTCATCACTTCCACGGAAGCCCTTTGCAAACGGATTGTTCTCGATCTTCAGTTGAGTAATCTGTGAAACGGCACAAATGCAGTCTCGTCACTTGTTTCAGTCAAATGATTTGAACTTTAGTTTCATTACTTGAGAGCCAATCAGATTTGCACTGATGTGGACTTTCTTGGAATAGAATTTGTGTTGTGTTCTGTACTTGCAGAAAAGTCTTGTAATGTTGTGCAAAAAACATCAATCATTCAATCATTACAGACTGGTTTTCAAAAATGAATATGAAGAAACACAATGAGCTGCTCTGTGTGTAAATTTACAGATTATCAGAAGATGATGGTGAGATTAAGTCCTGATGTTTGATGTTGGGCTAATGTGATGCACTATCAACATCATCATACACTCAATGACAGTGCCAACAGAATCCTTGAATTTTTGATTATCTTTGATTATTCACAAATGTTTGTTATAACAATATCTTTTAAACTGCATTGATCGTAAAATTACTTTGATACATAAAATTATATCACTTAAAATGTATAATAATGCCTTAGTGCAGCTTTTAATCTCTTTAATTAATATGAGCACATGTCAATGTCTACACAAGGGTTTTTTCGTGGTTTATGAGTTTATTTAGGGATGTCTCTTTGAGACCTTTGTATTTCTTTACCTCTCTTTGTTTTTTGGCTGTTGTGGTGTTTTCTTGAGATAAATTGATCTTTGATTCTGATGTTACTCTCACCTTCCAGATCTCATAAACACGTGCAAGATGAGTAGTTTTGTTCATGTCATTTCACAATATATATTTTTTAAGTAATGTAATATTTGTGAAACTTTGCTTGATTGCTCTTTCGCGTGCTCAACAGTATCATTGAGTCGCTTTAGTGCATGTGATTTATTCAGATGTCTTTTCTTTATAAGAATAATTTTCTTCTGAATTAGACTTTGAATAAAGTTACACCTCACATCGAATCAAACCAATTTCGTTTTACTTTCCTTGCGTACATTTGTACGGTTCTTGTTCAATAATGTACATTAACAGAAGTCCCAGATAAAATATTTTCACACTCTTAAATATTTATTTATAATCTTGTCTTTTTCACATAGCATCAATGAACCGAAACTTACTTAAAAAATATTAATTTATTTATTTCCGCTTTTATTTTTCCTGTTATTATTGTTTTTGGTTGCTGTTTTCAGTTTGTGGACCAATGAAACTTTGCTTTCCGTGACAAGACAACTTGGCAGAAGATTAAAACAGGTAGTAGTGTGTAATTATCCAGACAGAAAGCACTGGAAATCTCAATGCATGTTATCTTTAAGTTACTTAACAGTTTAAACGGTAGTTAAAGTTATTAAAAATATTTATTTGTTGCATCCTTAAGTTATTCCGATTGAAATAAAGATGCACCTAATTATTTCTGTTTGTAAGGTCGGTTAGCTTAACTGCAGGTCAAAGATCCATTCAGTTATTCACATGCCCTTATTTTTTTTTATTAAATACAAGATTTATTACAATTATTTCTTGAGATTAATGAAAAATAAACCAACAACCTACCATGCTTGTATTATTGAGTGAATGAGAAAACTTGTTTACTAAAGCAATAAGAAAAAAAAACGTGCGGTACGGATAATTTAAATACTTTATTTTCTTAAATACATCTATCTTTGTGAAACAAATGCAGGGCAGACACGATAAAGTAAATGATTCAGCTTCAGCTCTCTTTAGAAAGCATTAATACCAAACCTTCAAATAAACTTAAGACAGTGCAACTCTTATGAATGCAGTTGATGCAAGTGAAAAAACCTGTTTGTGTTGTTGGATGTTTGTGTGACGCGATGTTTTTTCCTCACATCGGTTATTATTATCATACAAACATCTAGACGAGTTTTAAAGATCAAATTCCTGCAAATCTGACCTGAATGAATGAAGAGCTCTGCTGCATGCGCACAAACATTAAAGATTTAGTTATAGTAAAATACATGGTTTACTGTTGAGATTTAAAAGACACAGACGTTTTAAATGCAATCATAATTACATACATATCGTTTTTTTGGTATTGCACCCTCTTATTACCGTATATTTCGTTTTAGATTTAAATTATTTAATTTTGTTTTCGTGTTTTTAAATGTAGGCCTATTTTCCTTAAAGTGTTTTCATTTCCTTGTAATGTTTCAATGTTAGGTACAAACTAACAACAAATTAAAATTGAAGACATGAAACTATTCTTTATATAGAAATACTCGACGTGCCAGTAAAAAATAAATAAATCCCGTTGTTCTCAAAACTTTTTTAAATGTTAGTCCACATAGACATGTTTCTTTCACAAATTGTTTTTCCCATTGCGAGTCTAATTAATATGTGAAATCAAAGCACGCGTATTAATAATACTGTGTGAACCAAAATATTCATTATTTAGATTTATTTTCTTGTCAAAAAAAGCGTCACATGCACATGAATCTGATCTAATTAACTTACTTTTATCAATACCTGAATTCAGTATAAGAATAGGTTTCAATGCAAAAATACATTAGTTGTATACGAAGTGTTTAATTGTAAATATAAGGCTTATTACATATGCGGCCTAGTAGGCTAATAAAGGCTATTAGGCCTATGTAAAAAAATAATCGCGTACAGTTCGACAAAAATATGCTTGTAAATAATTTCTAAAAACTCCTGATCTTCTGGGCACAAACCTCAATTTTCCCCGAGTTTGGCCATATAACATGCGTAGGCCTACGGAAAATTGTCTAAAAGTCTAAATTAACATCTAATACTTTAAAAATAACAGCCATTACCTTTCTGCGCTTTTTCTTTAAATCTGATAGATTTTAAAAATGTTTTGTACAAAAAATAGCTGTCAAAATAAGCAATAATTTATTATATAACAGTTCATTTTTCATCTATCATATAACTTTTGTGAAACGGGTCAGATTCATTAATTGTATGTGTATATGTCAGCTGCCTGGAACAGATTAACCTACGACAATCCTAAACTTTAATCTTCAGACCTGAAATACAACAGTCACTTCCCTCTTTATTTGTATAATTAACTGTGCAAATTTTCAGCAAGTTTACTTCAGTACCAAAATTACTTTATTTCAATAAACACATTTGAACACACACAGGCGCAATATTCATATTTTATGAAACTTACCTTATGATTTTGGTAAGACGTGACTGCAATAAACGCAGTTTCTGGGAACACGTGCGTGCAGAAAGCCGTGTTTTTAGATCCAAACCCGTTATTTTCATCCGCCTTTACGATATGAATCCTCGGCTGATATTTATGCATCGAATTCAGAATAATCTGGAAGACAACAGGGCTAAAATTTAAACGAAAAACCCTTATATGCATATAACTTTAAACTTTTCTCTATAGTACAGATGGACAAATAAATTGTGCAATTTTGGATGGTATAAATGCTGCCACCATACATGGGGATCTTTCATTGTGCAAAAGTTTATATACATCATCAAGAGTTTGTAAATCCTGTAATTTATCCAGCATTTCTTTTGAAATCAATAATCGCAGCAGTTGTGGCCCTGTTGTCTGCAGACACATTTTAGGGTCAGTTTGCAGGACAGGGTTTAGATTAAACCAGGACTAGGCCTTATTAGGATATTTAACTACAAACAAACCTTACAAAAAACATGATGTGCATCTTGAGACAAAACAATGGCACTGATTTATGTTGTGTCAGTGCAAGATGTTTTTAAATTAAGGAAGCTCAAACATGCATTATAGTCTGGGACTAGGGTAAGCCCTGTCTGGGAAACTGCCTTTACAAAACAAATGCATGTGCATTTGTGCATAATCTTTAAAACATTTAATAAAGACTTTCCAGGACTTTCATATGAGAAAATATCTCTATGCAGTAGTCGTTTTACAAGGACAAAAGTCTGCGAAACAAAATGACTTAAATGAGATGTTTTAGAGCACTTCAGGTCAAATGTGCCATAATGTACAGTACTTGAAGAGGATTTTGTTTAAACTTGTCTAAACAGAGTACAGCCAGATGTGTTCATACACAAAGTCTCATTTTCATTCATTTTATTTCTCATGTGCATCTCCAAACAACAGCACAGAGTTTCTGCTTTGATCAGTGAGTGTACTTTTGACACGTGGTCACATGTCAGCAGGGAATATACTCTAGATATAGTTATGATATGCATTTATGTTATGGATTATGAAATATTAAACATTATTATAAAACCATGATTATGTTATAATTGGTGGTTTTATATATGCATGCACTATCCTAAGATATACCGTGAACTTTAACTACCCGGGTGGATTGTTATGTGAAACATACAGTATTATGAATATTTCATTAAGGAGACAGGACAGTGTTTTCCAGCGTTAGGACCACCCAGCAGGAGTTCAGCATTCGTCTGCTCTGGGTGCCTGTTGCTTCATTTCTCCAGCGCTCTATGATAGTGTTTAATGATAGCGAGAGATCACCGAATGCTGCCCTCTCTTTCATGTCCCCGACATCAGAGATTCTGAAACGCTGCAGATTAACAGCCTTTGTTCACCTCTGTCCATCACTCATCTCACACCGTCATTAAACATAAACAGTTTGAAGCAGAGTTATCCAAACTCCGCCATTTTGACTCAAATATTTCTACATTGCTGCAAGAAGCAAAGAATGTGTATGTCTATATAGAGCACTTGATTAATGACACTGAAACTGATCAAAGCCCAAGCCTTGGTTTGCTTAGATCCCAAAATGTTTTTAGCTTTGGTTTGCTTTTTTCTTACTCTCTGCCTGTTACTCCGTGCACACTTTGTAAGTTACCAAAACATTCATACTTCTGCGAGTCTCCTACACAGACATCTTTGTCTTGAGATTTCAGGCTAATTAAAATCGAATTCTGAAATATTGGTTTGCTTAATTTATTTCTTAACAGGTTTCAGCTTATTGCATGCTCAGCTCTTTATTTTGAGCCTTTAGTAATTAAAAATAGGTCTGAAATTATTTCAACCACCTGGAACAACAAGCCAAAGGATTGTTATTTTGGTAGAGAAGCTGTACTTCATTTCTAAATCCCAGGGTGCTCTTTCAGCACAAAAAGGGGGCACGCCAAGAACCACTGCAACCAATCAAATATGCATTCTGGCCAGAAATTTACAACAGGCTCACATTCCAGCTGGGCTCCAGTTTCATTCTGCCAGCAGAGGTTTGGCAGGAAAATCAGCCCGATCAATTTAAACGTTGTGTTCAGATCTAAACACTAACTGAATGTTTGCCAAACGCTTGCAGTCACAGTTTCAAAGCATAAAAATATGAATGTGAGATTAATCTGCTGTGCTTCGGTTCTGTTGGCTTTCTGGGAAATCGGAGGAGATACTGATAGCTTGTCCAGGTATCAGAAATGGAGAAATAATGTTCAAGCTGAACAAAACTTAGAC
>JAPMOP011218594.1:0-12734 GCA_029874735.1 Cobitis vettonica | reverse complement strand
CTGAGGTGTGGATTAATTATTTGCGCGAGTAGATTACATACAACATCAATGTAAAGATGCAAATTCGCGTGGGGTAATGCGAATGACGCAAATTGGGCTTTCTTATTGACGCAAACGCACGTTATTTGCCTCAAACACGTCTTCCGCGCAAATTGAAAAAGGTAAACTCAAGAAGAGAATTCGCATGATGCTAAAATAAATCCCACCAGTAATCCTGATTGAGGAACGCATTTTTGGTTTCTACACAGACACAAGAAAGCAGAAATACGTTATACGATCACGAAATAACTCTTTCCCTGCCAGCGTTTTTAAAAAAAGTTGCCAGCCACCGCCAGCATTTTTTCATGATTTTCACAAAAGTTTAATGCCTTCCAGAAAATGTTCTTCTTTAAATATATAAACATACAATATATCAAATGAAAGAACAGACCCTTTGCTTTCAAACAAACAAACAAAAAATGTTTCATCCTACCTTTACTGGTTCTCTTGTAATCAGCTCAAAAACACCACATTTTGAGCAAAAAGCGGAGATAATTAAAATTTTCTGAAGGACTTAAGAGATCAGATGCAGGGCATTATTTAAAACATACACGAGTTCTTTCTCTTTCACGTGAGGCGTTACTTCCGGGTTGTATAAGTTGTGATAATAGCGGTATTGCGGAAAGCCGTAAAATCTCGTCAGTGGCAGGGAAGCGTTTTCTCTCAATTGATGAGATAACTCGTAAATGGCAGGGAAAGAGTTAATTGACGAGTTAACCCGTCAATGGTGAGGAAAGAGTTAAAATACAAAATATCCTTAAACATGAAATCCCTGCAATGTTTCTAAAGCAAAGATGTACATGCAGTGAGCCCATTTAAATGATATTATAATATTATTCTGTGAATGCATCATAAATCACAGTTTATTGATCTTTGGGACCACAAAGGGGTAAAGAAAAGGAACAATTAATCCTACAGTACAAAAGAGAAAAATTTACTTAATTTTGAAATAAAAGTAGACACTGACAGAAAAAAACAAATCAATACAGAATTGCAATGCTGTTTAAAATGGTGGGTTTTCCTTTTGAACTGCCCTCAAGTCACACACACCCACACATATCAGAATGACCTCACTCTATTCACATACTGTACATTGCTTGCTTACATGTTCAACTCAATTCAATTGGACGTGGGAGTGGGAAAATAAAAGTTATGAATATTAATTGATCTGGGGGAACAAGTTCATGTTACGCTGCCAACAGCCAGAGTGCAAGTCTGAAATATTTACCTCAACCTAAACCAAAGACATTTGTAAATTTCAACAAATAAAATGAATGGTATTCAAGCTGTTTAATTGGTCAACAACTTGACTCTATACAAATGCAAGGCTACCGTACTACATGTCTGCGAAGGGCGAGTATTCTCTGTGTCAAGGATACAATAACTGTTAATTCTAAATGAGAGTGGTTAGACACAGATCTCCATCCAAATGCTACTCGTCATTTTGCATTTCTTTCACATGCTAACAACCAACACTCTTTAGAGAAATAAATTAGCACATTGTTAGACAAAGCTTTGTCACTAGCAACTTAATTAGCGCTAATGCATCAGCATGCCTGCCTAGTAGAGTTGATTTGGTTAGGGGTTTCAGAATGGTCCGGTCTGACAGCCCAAATGTAATTTCACCGTAAAGATGAATCATCAGTGCTACAGTGTAGCTTCCACTGAATGACAGGCCATAAATACTCAATAGTATATTACCAACTAAATAGTTTTAAGGACCCCAAGCAAGTTGTTTGCTCTCATTTAAATGGCAGATACTTTAAGTCGGAGCAAGTTCTTAAGTGTGAAGCCCATTAATCCTGGCCATCCATTCTTCTTCATCTGCGGCTCCTAAGCACACATGTACAGGGTTGAGACCTTGTCCAAACAAATATATTTTCGCTTTAAACCAATCTTTTTAGTATTAAAGGTCCAGGATGGGTGTTTTTGCGGCATCTAGTGGTAAGATTGCAAATTCCAACCAACAGCTCAGTCCACAGCTGAACGCTTCATTTCGAAATGCATTGAGAAGCTGTCTCAGACAATGTAGGGACAAAATGCACTCAGTAGAACAGTTTGTGCATTTAGGGCTACTGTAGAAACATGGCAGTGGCTTCCATGTAAGGAGACCCGTGGTGTATGTAGATAAAAATGGCTCATATTAGGGTAATAAAAACAATACAGTTCATTATGTAAGGTCTTTATATACCACTGGTAATATAGTTATGTAAATTAAATTGCATTTCTGTCAAGAGATCCTTCAAAAAACCCCATATTGCACATTTAGCTCTTTTGCCGCCAGCATTTTTTTCATGATTTTCACAAAAGTTTAATGCCTCCCAGAAAATGCTCTTCTTTAAATATATAAACATACAATATATTAAATGAAAGAACATACCCTCTGCTTTCAAACAAACAAACAAACAAAAACGTTTCATCCTACCTTCATTAGTTATCTTTTTATCACCTCTAAAATAATGGGTAGGTTTCTTCAGAAACACCAAATTTTGAGCAAAAAGCTTAGATAATTCTATTTTTCTGAAGCACTTTTGATAGAGATCAGATGCAGAGAGATCCTTAAAACTTACACGGACATACAGCCGTTTGCCCTAGAGTAATACTTCCGGGTTTAAACGTTGCAAGAGTTGCCACCTGGTGGATAATAGCGGTATTGTTGATTGACGAGATAACTCGCCAATGGCGGGGAAAGAGTTAAAACAAATCAAAGTATTTTGGTTAACAAAACACTCTCTCTGAAGTATATAAATTTGGGTTTTATATCCAGATTAGTGTAGACATAGCATTGAAATCACAGCTTTAAACTGCAGGCACAAATAAATGCCCTTTCATGCATTTCTATTAAGCTAAGTTGTGTTTGAGCTGTTTTTGTATTTGTTGTCCTGCACATATCAGTGGAGATTTAAGTGTGGTGCTGTGCTGTTGGCAATGGCTCAATGCATCAGTCCACATGTCCTCTCGGAAACGCGCACAACAGATAGAAAAAGATTTCAGTGAGGGTCCCCCCTAGACCAAGCCCTCCTTTTATCAATGTGTGAAACCTGTCGCTTTAGAGCAAGCAAAGTGACTCTTCTCAGCTCATGGGGTGTTCCAATGGGCTCCCACTGCTTCTGAAAATTGCTCTCAGATGTTGAGAAAAAGTCAAATATAAAGAAAAAGGTTCCGTTAAACAACCTCGCTTTCAGGGTTAAAGAAAGAAGCTTGTGTGGCTGCTATACAACATGGTTGTGCTGTCACAGTTGGAGGGAATGCAGTGAGTGAGCAATAATTGGAATGTGACCAGAAATGGTGTTCATTAGATTACAAGCATGAGTTTGATGTTTCTTGAAGATGCTGTTTGTTGGACATGATAGTCTTGCCAAGCAATTATTGACAGCCCCATGGAGTTCTTGCCACTGCATCGAGGTGATTATTGGATTTTAAGGGAAGAAAATAGAAATATTATTCATGCCGTATTTCTGTATTACCATGAGATCTTTCTCATATATTTGTATTAGATCATTGATGAGTGTAATACCACACTTAATCACTGATGAAATATCACAAGCCGCAATTGATCAAACATTCATTTGTTTCTACAGGTCCTGGCACTGTGAAGATTGGAAAGTTTCAACTGAGAGACCTAATTTCAGTTATACTCAATCAGTCACTTAATACGTGCTCTGCTGCTTGTGATGTCAAATCTAGCTGGTGAATACAGGTGGTACGTGAGCATATTATTTAAGAGCCATATGATTTTTATTTGCCTGTAGCAATCGAACTGCACATCTCTCATAGTGTTTAGAGGTAATGCATTGTTGAACAGCTAGAGAAATGGGAACTACATTAAATTTGGACTACATGGGAGACAATCAACATCACTGGTCTCTTTTCTACAAGGTGAGCACTAAATATAAAACAGGGCAGATTTTTCACATGTTTTTTCAGCTGCCTCCCTGCAATGAAAATGCAGTCTGACTTGCTTTGCCCACAGAAAGGGGAACATTTTGAGTTTTGCCAAGAGCAGGAAACCAGTATGTTGCCTTCTCTGTTGGACAGGCATGTTGAGGTAATAAAAAGCAAATATTCCTGCAGGGCCCAAATAAGTAAAGGGAAATGCACCAGTGACAGAAGCAATCTTATTGTCTGTGCTTCAGTGGACAATGTTCCAGGTTGGTTTGGTGATTAATAGCTCAGGACTGATGCAGGGAACATGTGCTAATGGATAGATTACACCGCAGCCAGGCTGAGCTAACATGGCTTGCAGGCAAAAACCTGCTTTTGATAATGTAATTTAGCATCCAGCTAATTCTTCTCTGCTTAATGTGTCATGGTTCCACTCAGGCTGAGGGCCATGAAGGTGGATGATGAAGAGAGATTACAAGCAGACAGGTGGTAAAGTGGCAAAAGTAGAACGTTTTTAAAGCATATTGAAGTGATTTGTGACTCGATGGAGAAACATTAATCTCAAATCTCTGAATAGATAAAAAGGAAATTCGCATTTCTGGTTTGGAGGCAGCAGTAAATAAAAAATACATCCACACAAACAGGGGTCAATATAAAGCTCAAGAATAGTTAAAAAGCCAATAAAATGGATACATCTATGCCAGAGGTGGGACATCCCAGTTTAAATATCCTCTCTGACCTCAAGGCATTCCAGTTAATCAGGCATCACGACACATTGGAAGGCACCAGAACAATATTTATTATTTAATACATTGAAGTTTGCTTTCACATAAGGTAGCATTGCCCTAATCTCACTTATGCATCTCCTTTAGTTTAGGATTGGTCGATCTGCCCTGGGCAAAGAGGTGGGGCATTCGACTTCATGCTTTTTTGAACATAGCATAACTGAAAGGTTTTGCTTGAGAACTACAATTAGTACAACAAGTTTTATTATCCAGCATCCAAAAAGGACAATAGATATCCTTAAAATCAACCCTGGACGTAACTTGAGTATATCCATGATCATCTGACATGATCTTCATGATCTCTACAAACAAATCCAAGTTAAGGATAATACATGACTTTGTAATGGCTTGTTTCAGAAACAGTTTTATCCTTTCACTTCAAATTACTTTATAAACATTTATTTACATGTAATTGAAATTGCTTTAATCTTTTGTTTGACTCTTGAGATTAAAACTTCATTGTGCCAACATTAACTCACACTGGTGATTGATTTATAACCAACACTGTATTGTGTGTGCATGTACAAATGATAGGTCAGTGACATTTATTACACAAACACATTTTCAAAAAACAAAAAAAGTATGATAAGTAATTCATTACACAGCATAGAGAGCCAACCTGTCCAAAAAAATATAATATATGCAAAATGGATTGGGATTTACACATTGGTGGACATTTTTAACATCTATGTCAACATTTTGTGACTCATTACATAAGCTTCGCTCTTGAGAGCATTTGTTTAAACCATACACTTCTCTCCCTAATGGATCAGATATGTATACATCAAAGAAATAATTCATCTCTTCCTCTGAAAACAGCCATTGTTATGCTAGTCTTCAGTGGCTTTGATGATAAAAAATGCTCAGTGAATGTCAGTTCTTCTTTTGAAGTCTATTTGAAATATTTCAAAATGTAGTACCGGTTCGTTGCCACAAGAATAAAAATTCACAGTGCAGTAAATCTACAAAAACCTTATAATTTAAGTGATTGTGTTAGGGGAACTTGCATTTCAGGGTAATTGACTTTTGGGCAGTCGGGGCCTAATGGTTTGGGAGTTGGACTCGTAACGCAAGAGTTGCAGATTTGAGTCTCACGGCCAGCATGCTGTGACTGTGGTGCCTTTGAGCAAGGCACCTGTCCCCCATTGCTCCCTGGGCGCTGCAGTGATAGCTGTCCAGTGCTCCAGGTGTGTGTACTTGCTTTTTGTGTTAAATGCAGAGGTCACATTCCAAGTATGGGCTACCACACATTGGTCATTACGTCACTTTCATATCCATAGCAAAACGATCTTAAGGACTTTGGTCTATCTCCAGAGAAAGCTGAGACTTAATGGAAAGATGCAGAACAGTTACCTCCCCAAAAAACACAACGAAAATCACCCAAGTTAAGTGGCCAGCAATAAGCCAGATCTAAATCCCATCGAAAACCTGTGAAGTGATCTCAAAACCGCACTTAGAGTAAAGTTCTTTTAAATCTAGGAAAGCTGCACCATTTCACAAAACATTTGCCACAAAACAAGTAGGGAGGTACAAGGAGTCATTTAATGATTGGTGTTGTTTGATTGTAGTTATTCATACCAAAAGCAGTCTTAAGAAATGTAAGCCTAGAGATACCAACAATTTAATTTGTAAAACTATTAGAAATCTAAAACCTTTTATCAGCAAGTATCGGTAGTTTCTACCTGTATGGTACCAGTCAACAAGTTCAGCATTTTATAGATAGCCTTTCATGGTGAACAAAGTGGACAACCTAAAGCTATTCAGCATGCAAACTGATTAAACTTCTGAAAGGATTGAAACAAGCTGTTGTGGGATTCAGCACATAAGCTGAAACAGATTATTGTTTCTCTCAGAAAGGACATTTTTTGAAATGAAGGACATTCATTTTTTCTCTGGCTCTGTAATTCTGTATGATATCTGTCCTGATGGATAACGCCTGTCTGTAGGCTTAAGATTTTCAGATTGCTGTCATCAAGACCAAGTGATGGATAGATTTATAACCCACTGGCCCTTTTCCATTTGGATTTTTCTGTCTATCTGTCTGGCCAGATTTATTCTGCCCTGTTTGATTTTCAGAACAGCAGCTAAACATCTAAACTGTTTTGCTTGACCTTAAAGTCCTCATTAAATTTTTTAAATTCCCATGACCAGCAAAGACCTGCATGTGGGACAACAGCATTTAACCCCAGGTTCAGTGGTGCAAGGAAGGCTGAGAAAATGGACAATATTGAGATGAAAGAAGAGGTAACTCTGTTATAATTCTATCTTTTGCCAATCTACAGGTTTTGTGACACCTAATTCTGAACAGCAGGGATCCTTTGGAAAATCATCTTTGCATCTATGAAGTGAAGACAGAGACAGGGATGTCTTTGAATTGAAAAGGTGAAAAAATTTCATCTTTCCTGAGTGACTAGTGAGAGTGAGAGAAAGAAAGGAAAACATGACAGAAGTGTAGAGGTGCAAGACTGACACCTCGTCTGAAACATGAGGGTCTGCTGGGGTGCAGAAAGGAGAATGGAGCAAGATGTGGTGAATTTCTCAGTGTAAGACAGGGCAATGAAGTTGACAAGGAGGAGGTTAATCTGTATGCATGACTTGACTTTAGATAAACTAGGTTTCTATACATGTTTTTCTATGTCATATAGGGTGTGTTATCAGAGCTTAAAGGAAAAACATGACTTATGACCTTTAGTTAGTTCACACCCCCATATTTAGCACAGGAATCATCCCTGACCGCTGCTAAAGTGTTCCAAGTTCAAGCTTGAACTGTATCCACCAAACATGCTCCAACAAGCCAAGTCAATATTTAATAATGTATATCATTGACATGACCTCAACATTCAACTGAAAAATGTTCTATAACCATTACAGTACATGTTTGTTAGCTGAATCTGAACATTTTTACACTGATTTATACTGCACTATAATTGTACAAATCTTTTAGTTCTATGGATTTTATAATAAATAAAAATATATACTGTGGCCAACGATGTTAAGTTGACTTTTTGAAACTTAAAAGCAAGATTAAAAATGGTTTGTTGATGTAACGTTCATAGTTATCTCCTTTTCTCTAAAAACATAATCTAATATTAAACCTCCACAGATGTTCCTCGGCATCGTCTTTGCCATCTGGGCCGGTAAGTGGACATGTGAATTTGTGAGGATGGGTGTTTTTATGTCTTGTGTGTTTACCGCTGACAAAAACCTGTTCCTATGGGTCAGGATGTGTTTTTGGACTTTATTGTTTCCATGGCAACAGAGGTCTACTTATTACCCATTGGAATAGAAAAGCATAGGTCTTGTCTGTATGTGTGACCACTTGAAACCATAATTACCAGGCTGGGTAGAGAGAGCAGGAGCGCATATCTAAAGAGACAGAGGCTGCATGTGAAATCACTTGCATTTTCAATGTTCTTAACAAATTGCTGTAAACCCGCTACTGTTAAAGTGTTAAAATTAGCATTGAACCCAAGCTGCAGCAACAATCTTTGTCGCAAGTGCTCTTGGCAAACAGATGGGGGGTTGGAAAAGGACTCGATACACACTTGCGAGAAAGTTATGTCTTCTCAGGTCTGTTCAGCAAAAACACATTCATTTTAAATTACCCAAGACCCGAGGCCGCTAATATTATACCCGACCCATGTCCGAGGCACATGTGAAACTTTTAGACCTGAACCAGCTTGGGTACCGGGTTTGACCTCGGATTTTTGGATCTAAGTGGGCCATCAAGAACTCTAGTGTGAAGCTGACTTTCGAGAGAGTTCGTCTCTATGAGATACTTTTTTATACCCAGCCATTTTGTTGAGCTGTTGCCAGTAACCCAAGTAGTTGCAAAATATTCATCCATGTTTTTTTTTCTTTTTACATTTTCTTAGTAATACTAACATTTCCAGCCTTCTGATGCCCCTGTCCCAACTTTTATGAGATGTGTTGCTTCTATCAAACTTAAAATTACTTTTTTTCTTAAAAAATTACATTTCACAAACTTTTTTTAAACTTACAAATCTACTTAAGTTCAGAGTTGTAAACCCCATAAGAGTTGTATGTCTCATGTCCTAACAGAAACCAAAACCCAACTTATTCTGCATAAGGCCGACCTGTTAATGCTGATGTGTCAAGCACGTTTAATGTACGCTGTATAACTATAAATATAAGAATCCCTCAGTGTGTCATGGAAAGAAAAAAACAACAAAAAGAGAACTCCCCACAGTATGGCTACAAAGACAACAAGAGATAGAGAGAAAAGGGTGAGAGAGTTTGAAGGTGATCAATGCCATTATGTTTGTCCTTTATTTTATGTCTATTCATAAAGATCACACCGCTTCCATTCTTTCTCTTAAAGGAGAAACTATTTCCATTCATTCAAAAATTCCAGAATCAAAACAAAAACGAAACATTGAAATTCAGGCAACAGTTTACACAAGTGCTCAAGTGCACAGTGCATGTGTGTATGAGTGAAGAACGTCTGCCCCTGTTAGACTCCTCAAAATCATTCAACTCACAAAAACAGGCAGTGGAGCAGCCATGGTTTGAATCTGCACAGAGGAGATAGCTTTGACTGTCAATGATGCCACGTAAATCCCGTACTGTACACCACGGCATTCACTGCCCTTTTTATCTGACAGTACTGCCTTGTATCCTTGCTCTCCTTGAGGTTAAGACCCCAGGATGTGTCTGCAAGAGGAGAAAAAAATAGATAAAAGTGAATGAACAATGTGCTTGCCATTTTTGAAAAGGAACTGAACAAGCCTCGTGAGCACAGGGCCTTAAAGACACATGCTAGGCAGCCATTGTTCTCTCACGTCCTGCTAACAACTACAGTTGGTCGCCTAGGCGATGCGTGTCTTTATTCTTTGAAGCTGGGGCCACGTGGCAGAAATAAAAATGGGTACGCTTCAATTCAAGGGGGCAGATAGAAAGGTAGGAGTGAAAAGGAGCGAGAGAGATAGACATAGAATAGGAAGAGATAATGCTTTTGAAAGAGGGCCTGTGCTATATGGCATATGTAGGAAGTGAACCAAAGCCAATTTTTTCAAGCAAAATATTGTACAGGTGTTCCTGTAATTGGTAGAAGATTGTAAAGATCATAGGTTCAATCCCCAGGGAACACACATACTGAATACACTTTGAGTAGCTTTGGATACAATAAATGTAAAGAAAAGGTGTTGCACTATACCTTCCACCAAAGGCACAGTTATTAAGATGCAAATGAACAGTGGCTAAACTCTAAATGATTGAAGGCATGAAAAGGTACTACTTTTTCAGAAAAGTAAACATATAGAAAAGGTCTTCTATGGAGGGCCTTTTAGAGGCTGTTTACACTTGGTATTAAGATGTGTTTTCGTCGATCGAATCACAAGTGGATGACGCTAAAGACAGGTGTAAACGGTGTTCAAAACGTTTTGAGCTCGTCCACTTTTGACTACATTCAGAGGTAGTCGAAAACACTTTTGATTGGATTGCTTTTGTAGTGTAAATGCGTTTGTGGTTGAATGTGTTCAAACAGCCACACGAGACCATCTACTCATCTTTTCTGACTTCTAGCGCAAACACACAGTGTACAGCGCTATCTTTAGGCTTTCATTGATAAAACTAAACCAGCTGATTTCCGCGTCTTTCATTAGTTTCATTTTGCGAGTTTGTGAAAGTTACCCGATCTTATTTCATTAATTGCGCTAAAATATCAGAAAAAGCTCTAACATATACATGAACAAAACACCGTACAGCATGTTTACTTAAAACACAAGGTATCTAAGGAAAATAGAGTTGTCAGCTTTTATTGAAAGTGACAACATTTTCTTTTAGTTCATTGATACTGTATGTTTGAATCTGTATTGTCTGACTGTTGGGCTGGTTATGGGTTTACATTCAGTAAAGCAACTTTCTATTATTTGACATCCTTGTCATGTGCATGTTAGGACTGTCTACAAGACAACTTTAATCGTCAGAAGTTCACATATACTTGCAGAGGACTACAATATTTAATAATCTCGAATACTGTAACTTGAGTGGGGATTTGAGTAAATCCCTTCCTGTAATGTATAGAAAGACAAAATATGAAAGGAAAGGAAAGGGTTGACATTCTAAAACCAACACCAACTCTGGAGTGGCCACAGGAGAACATCCACTTAGAGAATTCATTATCAAAAACTTGAAGAAAATAGAAACTCGGAACGAGAAGAGATAAAAAGGACAAAGTCAGAGACCTAAATGTACAGTTCTCTCTGCTCAAATAATGTCACTTTCCTTGTCCATAAACACAAAAAGAAATAAAAATGGCCTTGACAAACTCAAAAGGAATTTGCGGTTGGTGGTAATAAAACGGTGTGCTACACAATTTAAACGTTAAATAATCTCTGACTGTGAAGAATAATCAAAGCCTCAGATGAATTCTTAACACGATGATAAAGGAGCCAAGATGAATGGCTGTGAAATGATGCCATTAACTTGGTTGCTGTTTTCATACATTTGTGTTTAAAGTTCATGCGAACTGTGACAAAACAGAGTTTGATTAATTCGTTTGCATTACTGCCTCTCCGACTACTGTGTCTTCTCTCAATTCAATAACATTCTCATGGCAGAGCTATAAAGGCAGAAAAGTTATACTTCTGTAAAGTTAAACCCAAAAAAAGAGACTTGTAATCATTACGCTCTGCACAATATTTCAAGTATTGAAAGTGGGAATTCAAAGTCCACATGATGGCTGTTTTCCCCCCACTGTTGCCCTTCATTCACGGTCTCCTTCCCTTGAAGCATCAAACGCCTCACTTCAAAGTGCCTCATTTGTGGTTGCCTCTTTCCCAGGTGCCAATCCTCACCCTGATATATCTAGTGCAATCGAACTTCTCCATAAAATTTGATGCAACCAGGAGAGATTGGAGGGAGATATTAGAATGGCCAGATCACAGGGCGATGTGGTCTATTGATCCTTGAACATAATTTTTAGCACAGGGGGTTATTTTTGAGTAACACTTACAAACGAAAGAGAAGTTAAATGAAGAAAGTTAGATACTTTAAAAAGTGGTGATTCTGCCAGTTACGTCGATATCATGGAAATTCTTCTGAACTGTTGAAACTAACAGCATTTGCTTGTTTTAGTTTTAATATCAATTTATTACCCATTTATAACTGTATGCCACAAATACAGTTGTTCTCTGATTCAAAATTCATGATTTGGATTGTCTTGTTTCATGAGTTTGCATGCACACATACCTCGTAAGTCCTGCAATGTGACTTGAGAAAGATTTATCTTAATTTCAGAAAAATATAAAGGGGTGTAAAAATAAATTTAGCACACACATAAACAAACACACATCTGGCCATCTGAACAATTCCTCATTACCTGAAATACAGCACAAGTGTACATGTGTCATCCACTCAGCAAGACTGTGTGTGAACAAGACCTTTTCAGGGTGCTAAAAACACTGTCAGCATAAACCTCATACTGCTAACAAAGCCAGATGCTCGACTCCACAAACTCTTAGATAAAGTGCAGCTTACGTGAAATATGTGATGACAGGGCTCGTATAAAATTCCATGAACGCAAACCATGCGACATGATTTTATGTAGCATTAATAGTAGGACACAAATATGTCTCACTTTTACTAGACTTATACAAGCTATACCTGAAGCATCATAAAAACATAATTTAAAGGTCACCTAATTTGAGAAATTCACTAGTTGTTTGAACATAATTGTGTGTCACCTGTGTATACAACCACCTTGTAATGTTAAAAAAATCTGCCCACTCTTTTTAAATCCCAATTAAACCTAAACCTGTTGTGCAGGGCCCGTCCACAACCATCCAAAGACCACAATTACTGTACGTCATAATTTGCCTTTTAAATCTTTTTTACATAATTCATTACTGCATGTTCATTATGCACAACATTTTTAACAGTTTAAACAGTATGGGGTGGTTTCCCAGACAGGGATTAGACTAGTTCTAGACTAAAAAAGTAAGAGCTGTCCAAACTGAAAACAACTTGCACTGACATATCTTAAAATACATCAGTACCCTTTGT
>JAPMOP011218423.1:0-13906 GCA_029874735.1 Cobitis vettonica | reverse complement strand
TTGAGGTCATACGCTTACCCCTTGCAGAATCTGCAAGTTGTTAGTATTTAAGAAAAAGAGGGACCATACAAACAGCAGTTTGCCCTTAACAAAAAATACAATCTACAACACACAATAATGACAGAATTTACAAAAACAGCCTAATTACAAAATGTTCATACAGTATGCTTGGTTATTACTTGCTTATTACTGTTTGATGTTACTTGGACAATCATTTACTTTTTATGTTTTGTGATAGTCCAGGTCCTCCACATTCCTTGTATGTCCAGCATCGTCTGCATATTTGACCCATTTTCAACAGTAACTGTATAAAGTTGAGATCTATCTTTTAACACTGAGAAAATCTGAGACTCATACACAACTATTTCAAAAGATACAAGCATTCACTGACGCTCAAGAAGGCATAGTGGTACATTAATAACCATGTGTATGTAAACTTGAACAGGATAATTGGTGTAAATTGGTGTAAAATTTTTATTTTTGTATTTTTATTTTTGTTTATTTTTATTTTGTATTAGCAACTCCTTTTACTTAAAGGGGACATTTCACAAGACTTTTTGAAGATGTAAAATAAGTCTTGGGTGTCCCCAGAGTACATTCGTTAAGTTCTAGCTCAAAATACCATATAGATAATTTATTATAGCATGTTAAAATTGCCACTTTGTAGGTGTGAGCAAAATGTGCCGTTTTTAGGTGTGTCTTTTTAAATGCAAAGAGAGCTGATCTCTGCAATAAATGGCAGTGCCGTGGTTGGATAGAGAAGATTAAGGGGCGGTATTATCCCCTTCTGACATCACAAGGGGAGCAAAATTTCAATGACCTATTTTTTCACGTTTGCAGAGAATGGTTTACCAAAACTAAGTTACTGGCTTGATCTTTTTCACATTTTATAGGTTAATAGAAGCACTGGGGACCCAATTGTAGCACTTAAACATGGAAAGAGTCAGATTTTTATGACATGTCCCCTTTAATAAAAAGTGCCAGGAAATACACAGTCAAAGATCTGTGTGGAGTTTATTCCCATCAAAATAGTTAAAAACACACTGTATTATCTTCGCATTAGTTTATATTGTTTGTGTTTCTATGCTTACTTTAGACGGCCATCATAGTAAGCAGGTGTTCCAAGGACGATGGTTTTGATGAAGAACGCCTGGTTGCTGTGGTTCTCTTCATAACCTCCGACAATGCTGAACCCCCAGCTGCCAGGATGACTTCTGCGGAGGACAATTTCATGGCTGCTATGCAGGTAGCTATATCAGAGACAAAGGAACAACACAATAAAAAGGTTTCTGCAATATTGTGGTCCTTTGATATGGCTCAGAGCTGAAAAACTCGGGAAAGTCTATACTGATAAAATATACCTTCATTAATTTTTTAAAGAGATCTATGGGTGAATAGAAAAGATTAGGATGGACCAATGATCTCTGATATCAGCCTGAGAGACTGGACTAAAACGGGCTAGGAGCAAGTTATCTCCACATGTACGCTCAGATGATAATCTGCAGCTGTTGATGTTTACATCACAACAGAGTCATAATCCCCCGTGGGCCGCATAAAGCCGCTGATCCACAACCACTAACAGTAGACTTTTTTTTTTCATGTGCAAGTAGTCAAAAAATCTTCATTTAAAAAATGTTTCAGATGGGATTTGGATGAAAAAGTAGGTGAACCTAAACCTGGCATGATGGTAGACATGGCCAGATTGGCTAGACTATTTTAGGGGATTGTCTTCTTTTTGGATCAGTGCTCAGCAAGGTGAGGGAAATATTTTTAAGCATCCCAAAGGGGTACAAAGAAAGAGTCCAAAAAACCCATTTGGACCACAATTAGATTGTGTTTAAGACCTTAAAAGCCAAGCGTACCCGACAAACTGCAGAGTTACAAAACAAAATTTATGTCTCTGTATTCTTACCTAGGAAGTCCAAGCCACATGACCCAAGATGGCGACCAACTTGTATCATAGTCATTTTCATGTGGAGGGAGTAGCTCTTCGTCCGCGCCTGGTTCCTCCACGGTGTTGACTTCTAGTGCTCTCAACTGGACCGAACTGGATGCTGCGCTGGACTTTAAAGTGCCCACTGCCTCACTGTGGCTCAGGCAAGTCAAATCCTGACTGTTAATACTCAACAGTACATCCCCTGAGCAATGACAGACACAAAGGGCATTTAGACTCACGGAGGGAATTGCAGCACATATGCTGAAAGCCCCATAGAGGTTTCGCTTGGGTGCACTTCATCATTAGAGACCCGAGTCGGAAAATGTTTACCCCGAAAGTAGTGCTGCACAATATTGATGCAATATGCAATATAGTGGTGTGAAAACCTTTGGCCCCCTTCCTGATTTTTTATTTTTTTGCATGTTTGTCACACTTTAATGTTTTAGATCATGCGTTTATTCGGAAAGAATTGGTAGAGCTGATCTGTCTTTTATAAATCTGATAAAACTAAAGACTCTTTGGATATATGAAGGATGTAATACTACTCTATAAGATTAACATGAGATAGGCAGAAACAGCTTTTGTTATGTGAGCTTTAACCTACCACGTTTGATTCGTCCATCACGTGACAAGCAGCCGTGGGGCTGGACGCTTGTCACAAAGATTGGCAGCTCTCCGCTCTTGCTGCCACGCCCTCCCGCCACGGTCATACCCAAGGACTCATGGGGTTCCTTCTTCACAGTGATGTGCTTCTCTTTACAGGTCACACACTGGGAGAGGTCCTACAACACATGCTTATATTAACACAAAACCCCTTGTCTCAAGCGAGGAAAATCCTTTCCAAACTGACACTGATCCTAACTCTGATCGGCTCTCATTATCCCTACGGGATCAGCGGTACTCTAACTTCATAATTGATCTCATAATAGATCCAACCAGGAGTAATTAAGGTTGTGGTCTGAACCCATTAAAACCTGGAGGCTACCCAGATTCTTCAGAAATAGGGCTCCCTAATTATGTCTCTACAGTGAAAAATGCTAAAATACAAACTGCAACACACATAGTGTCTCTCGGCCACAGTACTCTGTACTCACTCGCTGGGTGGAAGACCTGGCAAGATTCAGACTTGGAACTGGGCTGGGGGTCGCGGTGCAGGGGACAGCGGGGACGTGTTCGTGGCACCAGATGTCCCTGGTCAGGGTAGAGCCCGTGTGCACCGCCATAGTCTGCTTGCTGGAGCGGCTAATCAACAGATTGACTCTTTCTCCACTAGCCTAGATGATGACAGCAGGTAGTTTGTAAGACTTACAGGATAAATACCCCATACTCTTAGGCTGTAAGGGGGCTCTTTATCTTACAATGACAGTCTGCTATTTGCCGGGGCTATACTCAATAATGCTTTAGCTGCCCTTTCTCTATGTGATCCAGATGGAAAACAGAAGCTCACGTAGAAATAAAGACGCTATCAATCACATTAACCTTTGAGAAGGGTAGCACAGGCAATGTCCTAGTGTCCCAAACTGTTAAGGGAATACTTTTTAAAAGCACACACATAAATAGACTACATCTGTACATTTTAGCAAGGAAATGAAGGTGAGGCCTAGGCAAAATTGCATCTGAGATGAGGTTACAAAGATATTCTGGGTGGTCCGATTATACCTACCTGTATAATCTGGGCTGCTTGCTCCGGTGTGCCGTGTCTCAGGTCATGCTCGTTGACAGCTAACACTCGGTCGTTACTGCAAAGGCGTCCATCTTTAGCGGCTAGCCCTCCCTCCAACAGGTCCAGGATAAACACGCCTCCCTCATCCGTACGCCGGACTAGCTTGATTCCCAGCTGCTCTGATGATTCCCGCTTGTGCAGGGTGATGCGTATGCTAGCAGGGCTACCCTTAGGCGAAGCGGGTGCCACGGGCGGCCTGGCAGAACAGCGGCGCTCCCTCAGAACTGTCAACTGCAGAGTGGCACAGGGACGTGCCAGCGTAGAGCGAGCAAAGGTATGTGGCACATTACTAATATCTACATTGTTCACCTGGAAACAAATGGGAAGTGTAGAAAATGTGAAAATTGGTTTGATGGATAGTAGTATTTTAGTAGATTGAGGTTTGGAAAATGGTTTAGTTCACCCAAAAATGAAAATTATTTACACATCCTCAAGTTGTAACAAACCTGCATACATTTTGTTGTTCTGACAAACACCGTAAGATATTTTGAGCAATGTTTGTAACTAAACACCATTGAGCACCAATGAGCACCATTGACTTCCATAGTATTTTTCTTGCTATGGATGTCGATGGTGCTCTTGCTTCCTGCTTGATTACAAATATCTTCCATTGTGTTCAGCAAAACTAGGAAATTTATACAGGTTTGGAACAACTATCCCTTTAAATCTGAAGTTTGTGCCAAAACATGCACTACAGATTTTTCTGATGGCATTTGGAGGTTTGAAGACTGCTATTGAAATTTTGCAGCTTGAGGTGTAATCTGCATATTACATTTAAAACGCATTACATTTAAAAAATCCTGTAAATTGTTGTTCATTGTTAATTCCTTTTACCCAATGTTATTTCATTGAACCTTACTGTAGCGTTAGTGTCTAAAAATCCTTTATGTGGACTTAATCTATTTGTGGCCTGTGGCAAAGAAAAGCAGATAGCTTTTCTGCAGCCTTTACTGACCAGAGCACTTTAGACATTGATTAAAGACATCAGGGCTGTTCTGTAAATAGCAGCAAAATGCTGTTTTTAACCAGGAAGTTATTTTGGAACGTAGCTACAATACCTGAAGTATTTGGTCGCCGGCCAGCAGCCTTCCATCTCGGGCTATAACACCATCACGGTACACCTCCTGTATTACCACGTTTATTAGTGGGGTCTCATTTCCCCCAACAATACTTATACCAAGCTCCACGTAGGGGTTTGAACGATGAACCTCAATGGTTGTGATTTCTCCCTCAGGTAGGGACGGAAGTTTCACACAACCTGAAGAACAAATAGAATCGAACCCATGACACGATGCGAAAGGATCGATAGGGTATATAGTTAAAGGAATAGTAAACCAAAAAATGAAAATTTGCTGTTTATTTTCTCACCCTCAGGCCATCCGATATGTTGTTGACATTTTGTCTTCAGTAGAACAATAAAGAAGATGATTAGCAGAGACCGCAGTGCTCCATTATCCATATTATGCAAGTAAATGGGTACCGGCACTTTGAGAGTTCAAAAAGCAGATAAATACAAAACAGAAGTAATCCCCATGACTCCTGGTGACACATAGACGTCATGTGAAGCCAATCAATCGGTTTTTGCAAGAAATTGATTTTTTTTACAATATTATTAGAGTTAATGCAGATTCTCTACCAAACATCATGAGCGCTATCTTCTTGTGGTGTTTTGTGGCGGTTGGCAAACTTAGAACCACCTACAGAGTGGGAGGGTAAAATGCATTTCATGTCGCATGAGAATGACGTATGTGCGGTTTCACATGTGAACAAAGAGAAGGAGGATGCCTATCCTGGCTGCAAAACTTCTTGAAAACCATACGTTTACACAAAAAGTCAAGATCTCAAAGGAAAAATAATTACTTTTGACAGATTTCCAACGTTTTAAGTAGATCGATTGAAGTTACGGGTGCTTGCTCTTTGGCTGGATAATCAAAATCGTCAGCCATTGTTTTCAATCTTTTAAACTGCTTTACTTGTTGCTTAAGCTCTGCACATGCCTCCTCCTTCTCCGTTGTGAACACATGGAGCATCCGTTCATGCATTCGTCATTCTCGTGTGACAGGAAATGCACTTTACCCTCCCGCTCTGTAGGTGGCACTAAGTTTGCCAACCCCCACCAAACACCACAAGAAGATCACACTCACGATGTATGGCAGAGGCTCTGCATTAACACTAATAATGTTGTAAATAACACTCAATTTCTTGCCAAAAACAATTGATTGGCTTAACAAGACGTCACTATGTCACCAGGAGTCGTGGGGATTAAGTGCCGGTACCCATTTACTTGCATTATATGGAGCACAGAGCACTGCGGTTTCTGTAAAATATCTTCATTATTGTTCAACTGATGAAAAAAGCCACCAACATATCAGATGGCCTGAGGGTGAGTAAAAAATAACAAACTTTCATTTTTAGGTGAACTATCCCTTTAAGTCCGGGAGTCATACCTTCCTCTGCAGAAAAAGGGAGAGTTTCAACGAAGTCCCAACCGGAAGAGGCGGAACTACCGGTACGGAGAAGATGAATACAGGGGTTACTAAGTGGCCGCTTTACACGTGGAGGAGCGCATTCAAGACCATGGAGACCTTTGACAGAACAAATAAGCTGTAAATTTTTCCAATAACAAAGTCACTGCACTAGCTGTGCTCCAAAACCCATTAAGCTTTCTACCCGTGTAGACTGTGTAGTTAGCTTCATAATGGCATTTATAATGGCAAGAATGCATTTATAATAAGAAATGCTTAGACAAGTTGAGCAGCTTAATATATATATATATATAAAACTAGATTAATCCACCCAATATTAGAATATTGTGTTATCTTCGTATGCGCTAATGTCAAACCTTTTAGCCCATCTTCAGATTCTGTCTAGGCTTTTTCAAAAGGTTCAATAATGGTTATGATGCTGCTTTAGATAGTAACTGCCTATGTAGCCAGCAGGAAGCAATGCAGCTTATTAGGTTACATCTAAAGGGGCCTCACTGTCTTCTTCAGTGCTCTCCTCAAAAGCAGGGTTGTCTACACCAGGTTCTTCTGTCCATGTAGGAGCATTGTTGCATGCGTTGGATCCGGCAGGTGAAGACGGCGTGCTTTCCTTTATCTCAGTTTGGGGGGATTTGGATGGGTTGGCCGTCATACCCTTCTCCTCACTCCCCTCCATCCGGGTCGGTTCCAGCTTTGTTCGTTGTCTCTGTGTTCCAGGACACCTACAGTACACCCACATACAATAGATAAACACAGTAACCTTGATTTTCATAATATGTTGGGGAACAAGGTACACATGGAGGTCCCGGTATCAATAAAAGAAAGACAACGGGAAAAGAAAAAATAACAAAGACATCAAACTTCAAACCTTAAACCTTTTTCAGCCCTAGGACCACTTAATAAATATAGAGGAGAAGCAGGGATGCCCAGTACATGTATCAACTTAAGACTAAGAATACTTTGTTATGATGGTTATGTTACAAAGATATTTAAAATAATCATTTTTGGTATACACAGTCACATTAAAATTTTAATTTTACTGAACAGATTTTAACATGGCAACCTTCATTTTAATAATTTTAACATTTTAATTATAAATATATAATTATATATATTAATGCATTTTTTTGGATGCTTAATTTCATTTTTCCAAAAATATTATTTTAAATCCAAATAATATTTGGAGGACCCCTGGTAATACCACCAAGGACCCCCATTAAAGACCCAAGGCCTACGTTGTGCTATATCCTCAGTGCAAAGCTATTCCAGGGCCCTAAAATGAATGCCCTGAACTTGCATTCCCAAACTCGGTCCAGACAGTAAATTTAAAGAAACGTTCTTTGCCTTTGACATTGTTAAGATGGATTTCAACATTTGATTTCACGAAACTGGACTGTACTACAAGTAATGGCCCTAATTAATTACTTCACACCTCAATAGGGACAAATACCTGTAGGACGGTATTACACACTGAGGTCTCATAGTATAATGCAAAGCACCACAGTGTGAACAGAGCTAAGAGAAGACAGCTAATGCTGGCAATAACTTTTAGCTTTCCCTTAGGAAGGTGTTAAAGCTTTAGTATAGTTAATCTTACTGTGACCTCACATGCCTTTTAATGCAGACATAAAATGCTCTTGCAATAATAGTAAATAATCTATATAGAGAACAGAAGACCTGACAAAACTCTGAAAAGTTCCACATTAAAAAACATTTTTTATTCTTACAAAAACAAACAATCTATGCCATTTTGTCCAGTGCTTTGTGAGCTAGCACTACTTTGAACAACTCAACACAGATTTGGTTTCAAACACCAAAACCAGAGCAGGCCAAGACTTCGAGTGTACCCAAAAGCACCATCATTAAGCCGATCCTTTGCATCAGAACTAATCTCAAAACCTAAACCACTCTACCGTTCAAGTCCAAACTCGGAGTGCAAAATATAAAGCTGGACTCACCATAGTTCTGGGTTACCCTTGGCAGTCTCGCAGAAGAAATGGTTAAAAAGATTCCTAGAGTTATAGTTTCCTAGCATGGCTGCAGGGAATATGAAACGTCTGTTGGTCACCGCATGACATGGGACTGACTAATCTCTCATCACATGACAAAGGGGCAAATAATCCCCAGATGGGATGTCAGATCAAGCCCAGCAGGCAAGAAAGTGACTCAGAAGTTCACTGGATCCTTGTCTACTGAGCATCACCACTACTTCAGTAAACAGATGAGTCTATGATACTTGTTCCCTCTGCAAGTTTGGACTCCAAAAGCCCCTGCAGGTATGCTGTTAGGCTAAAACAGGATTATTAAAATGCATTCTGAAATGGATGTAATTATTATGAGGACCCTGAAAGGTATTCAGGGTTTGTGACTTTTAGTAGAAAGTAAACAACATCAGGACCACCTAACTTGTCCCTAACTATTGCCTTAAAGACACAAACTATGGTTGGTCGCTTCATATCTCCTTTTCCAATCTTGGCTGCTAAATTGACAAGACTATATGCTCAAAGTCTTGTTTTTCCACCGTAAGCACAATGTTTATACATAAATATAAAGGTTTCAGTCTGTTAATTATTTTACCTGTGTTTAAGATGTGCCTCCAGGTCACAGCGAGGCATGCTGAGGGAACAGCTAGGCGTGAGTGGGCAGGTGACCGACAACTTATCCAGTAGCTTATGAACCAAAATGCTTGAACGCCGACAGACTTGCAGCTGCAGATGTGCACGGTCCAGCGGGCAAAAGTCCCGTTCCTGCAGGAAGCTGCGCAGGCAGCGAGCACAGAAGGTGTGGCCACATGGTGTATCCAGGGGCTGAACTAATGGTTGAAGGCAAATGTGGCACACCAAGTCATCGTCCACCTCCAACCGATAGTTATAAAGGTGATTCTCCCAAGTGCGGTGAATCTGTCCACATTCTGAGCAAAGGGCCTCCAGAAGAGCATCGCTCACCATCCCTGGATCCACTCCCTCACCCAGGCTGCCCATTGCACACGGCACTCTGCTTCAGCAAAACTCTTAGTTGCTTGGATACGGGGGCATCCGCCCCATGGGCGTCAGAGGCTGCGCGACTCCTGCAGGGGACGGCCACCCCCTGGTAGACGGTGTGACATCACTCTGAAGGGTTGCAGAGAAGGAAAGTTAGCATTCTGAATGAGAGAAAGTGTTTGTGTGTGTGCGTATGCCATGTGTTGTGAGGATGAGATTATGTTGCAAACCAGTGTGGGTTTACTCTCGCACATTAATCTGACAGCGTAATCTCCTGCTCTCTTGCCTGGAGCAATCTTTCAATCCCGCGGAGAGAGAATTATCTAGGATTGAGCCAGAGAGTGCAGACTTAAGAGGTTTTGATGTGAAAGTGAGAAAAGGAGGGTCAGGAAAAGATGACAAATATGAGCACAATAAACTTGTATATATACTAATTACACATTTCAGAATCGAAAACAATCACCTAAATGGGTAGTTCTCCCAAAAATTACAATTCTGTCACCATTTATGGAGTGTGTTAGGTTCTTTAACAAACAATGAAAGTGCATAGTGACTTGGGGTTGTCATTATTCCCATAAAAATCATAATTCACAGAAAACCTCTCTGCAAATGCTCTGAAAATTTAATTTGTGAAATGAATAAGTAACAATTTGGTTCACCGTATTCGATTACAAGTCACATTAATTACTATGTTAAAGAGGTGCCATATACACACACGCCAAAGAGATTTGAGGGCACTGTATTGAGAAAGTGAGTGACATAAAAGTGAGTAAATGATGATAGCATTTTAACTTTTTGATGATATCAGATTGAAGATTGGATTATATTATATGGATATAAAACCATATCTCTAAAGGCCCAGATTCAAATTTGAATACATCAGCCAATACAGCTTGTGCTTTTATAATTGGCTTTTTGAGGCCCCGAGACAACAGGGGGCAATCTATTGAGCCAATGATAACGACACCGATTTCAACCTTCGCCTGCATTCACGCTATCCATCAGCTGTGCATCCATGTCCAGCCCCACACATGGTCCGGAGAATGCGAGTCTGTCGACAGCATCTCCGTGACTACCTGCCACTGTTTTTATCTTGCAGCTGGACATGAATAAGTCATGAAGACACAAGGCTCCTCTGTTCCCACTACAAAGCCCTGTCAACATCTCATCATACACATGCACATTCATGCCTGCTGTCAGTGTGCAATGCCCAGTACAGTGTAAATATCATTATGTGGTTATGATCTCTGTACTTAGACCTCATGTTACATGATGGCATGATGTGGCAGTCCATTGCATGAGCCTGTAGAATGTTTAATGGCTTTGGGCAGCTGCCAGTAGAAATTCTATTGGTTAATTCTATGTTGATTCATTTGACGACTTTTAATCGCAAGGGAGTGTTTTAGATATTGACTGCAAGAACTGTTCAATGCCACTTCTTACTTATCCTTGTTGTATCCTTGCATCTGTAGCAGCTCGTGTCAGTCGCCTGTGTTTCTACTTGCAAAATGGCACAGCAGCGTAGCCTATCTGGCTGCTGGCAGATGAAGAATTAAATGTTTGTTCTGCTAAATGAATTGAATGGGCGTCGTTGACATAAGATTTAAACAACAACACAATGCACGTTTGATGTTTCAACATTGGAAACAATGTATCTCACACGTCCTATGTTGAATGACACGCGCACCTTTAAAGTCTCAATTTATTGCGCTTTTTATAGGCAATGACATGTTTTCATTCTGCAGCCCCGATCTATCCAGCAACCACCATTTTTGACACCTATCACGCACTCGTTTCCCAAATCAATATAACGACCTTAATTTTCTGAAAGGTTGTGTATCCACAAACAGGTAGGCAACAAAAATAAATTAAAGGAGGGGAGGGGGAGGTGGAGAAATAACGGCGCATTCTAGATTGAATTAAAATGTCTGTGGATGCCACCTGCAAGAATTATCCCGTTAATAAGGCGTATCCAAACCGGATCTATGACACGCACAAGTATCGATATCTCATTATATCTGGTACAGAGCTGCTCGCTGTACATTTTTCGTTTACTGTCTACTATTCTCCCCCTAACTATGCGATCGCCTGCAAAGCGGACGACAATGACATCCAAAAATGTACATGCAGTGATAAAAGGGTCTTGTAAATATGTGAGCATATGAATTAAATTACCTATTCGTGCTCCCCTTGGATGGTGTGCACACACGAGAAACATAGAGCTCAATCACATTCACCGCAGCTTGCCCGAGCCGCATCCGCACGTCAAAACACCCCCGTATCTGTCTTGCATGAAGGGCCGCCCTGGTTCGCTCACGCAGACTGTGGGCGGGAGTTCGCACCGTCAATCAAACAGCAGTTGTGCCTATTGAGGTGCCTGATTGAAATGCGACCACAATCTAAAACATGAGGCAAATGTTGGGAATAAAACGGAGTAATTGTAAGCTAACAGAGTAATCATAATTTTATTTTGAATTGTTTATGACAGGCTCATGTAGGCAACAAAGGTTACGTTATATATTTTTTCGACTCCTGCTATTTAGACTAGGCGCCAGATAGTCACGTGGGGTCCACTTTGGGTCTTCAAGAATAGAAACCGACGATGTTGTTAAGTTCGCAAGCAGAGCTGAAATGAATTATAATTCACGTAAATAATGGATGACAAGGAACTTGAGAGGTATGGATTAAAACATTGTCTTGTTTACAGTCAGTTTACTAAAGACTAGTTTGCGATGCCTTGATACTTTTTTAAACTGACGCTTATAAATGAATTCAAACGTGAGGTGGTTTGATAAACTGTATGTTATCATTAATGCTTCAGGATTAAAGTTAGTGCGTGTAAATCTGCATGGGTCATTGCCAGGTAATTCCTAATACAATTATAAAGCGTCTTGTCCCTGTTAAACAGTTATTATTGCCAGTAAAATCTTATGCGCCTTATCCTCTCGGGTCATTTTCGGGCGCACTTACCTGATGCCTGTCCGTTTTTCACACTGTACATTTTCTCAAAACTAATATTTCCTTTCTCACACCTAGTAATATGTTTTCTTTCTGCAGGAAGGCGGTGGAGGAACTCCTTAAAGAAGCTAAAAGAGCCAAAGTCCGTGCAGAGACAATGGGTCCTTCTGGGTGGTACGTGTGGAAAGCTACGTTATAAAGTACAAATGGCAAAATTGATTAGTATTTTTTTCTGACAGGCCACGAGTTGAAGTTTCTTATACACTTTGAACTTAAGTTCTTGCATAAATGCTGGTCATGTTTTTGTGATGTAGGATGAAGTGTCCGCTGGGAAGTACCAATAAGCGTTTTCTGCTGAACACTTTGGGATCCTCTGCAATGATTGGTGAGCCAAGAAACCAAGGTGGTTCTGAGAGAGGGAGAAAAGAACATAGGTACAGAACTTGTGAAAAACATCGCAACAAAGACTGTGAAGAATGCAGAAAAGACCATTCACACAGTAGACACCACTCTAATTCTCACTCATCAAAACATAAGTCCTCACGCAGTGGTTCAACATCAAGAAGCCACTCCCCCTACCTCGCCAGGAATTCAAATAGGACTCGATCTCGCTCACCTGCGAGAGGCACTTATACAGCTGTCAAAAATGACAGTGACAGAAGGAAAAAATGATTTGATTGCTATAAGAGAGTGCAATGGGTAATTTGTGCAAATGTAGTTTTTTTTGTTTGCATACTTGATTTGTGCAGTTTATATGTGAGACTGCAAATATAAAGACTGCATCTGATTTTGTACACAAGTTAAAGGGCTTATGGTTCACAAGTAGGCCCACCGTAGATTTCTACATGCAATTGCCTAGACTGTGCAAGAGCTACATTTCTTTGAGTTTATATCTTAACTGTTGTGTTGCAAGTAGTCATTTTAACTATAACTGTAAATTGTAAAAATTTCATTTTATTATTTTTATTTCCGGAATATTTGAGTCTGAAAACCTGACCAGCAATAAACATGATGTTGGTGATCACTCTCCTATCTGCAGTATTTGCTGTAGTGTAGTTTGTCATTAAAATTTGTTTATTAAAGAAATATCTGTTTAAAATAAAGATATTTGGTAAAATAAGCTATATTTCTGTCATATTCTTTTGGTTCATATTGGCTTCATATCAGAATAAATGATGTATTGTGCCATATGTTTTCCCTCAGTGGGCGACTTTGATTTCAGTTTAAATGTCATTATCATTCCTTTGCCTTTACTCATAGTTTGACATGTTTACCCAAGCTTTGCTGTCGCCACTAAGCAAGCATATTTTATTGCCATTCACCCTCTGTCATGTATTATATGTTCATCTCCTTATCTCGATCTTATTGCAGGAAAAGCAATACCAAGTGCCCACACGGTCTTTCTGATTACCCATTTCTTAAAGGGATACTCCACTTTTTTTGTAAATATGCTTTTTCCAGCTCCCCTAGAGTTAAACATTTGACTTACCGTTTTGGAATCCATTCAGCTGATCTCCAGGTCTGGCGTTACCACTTTTAGCATAGTTTAGCATAATCCATTGAATCCGAATTAGACCATTAGCATCGTGCTCAAAAATAACCAAAGAGTTTTGATATTTTTCCAATTTAAAACTTGACTCTTCTGTAGTTGCATTGTGTACTAAAACCGACAGAAAATTAAAAGTTGGGATTTTTCTAGGCAGATATGGCTAGGAACTATACTCTCATTCTGGCGTAATAAGGACTTTGCTGCTGGCTGCAGCAGACGTAGTGATATTACGCACTGCCCGAAAATAGTTCACTTGGTTACTTTCAATAGCTGGGG
>JAPMOP011218417.1:0-12069 GCA_029874735.1 Cobitis vettonica | reverse complement strand
ACTCAATACATGCAAATAAGAGTCAGGTTGTTAATCAAGCTGGATATATGTATGTTTGATGAAGGAAAAGTATTTCACCAAACTGTTATTTCTCTGAAATTCACTGGACACTCAAATTCTTTGGGTCACCTATTTGTTCATTTTGTTGGATGCAAAGCAGTAAATATTTTGAGGACAATTTAAATCTTCACTAATTACATTTAATCAGCATTTGTACAAGGCCAGATGTCTTTCGAAATCAACATAATGCTTGGACGTTGCTATAATAGCTAATCTGTTTATTTTTTTAAAGGTACAGTAAAACTGTAATACGTGCCAAAATGTTTCACATGAAAGGACAAAACTTGGCAAAGGCATTCCCAAGAGACACCCAATTATAACATGTATATTCGAAGCAGGTGAATCCCACGCACAACAGAGAAAGCTGTTCTCGAAACCGACTGCCTGCATCAACCGCATAATTGTTTTCTTTCGTCCAGAAATGCAGAGCAGACGAAAATTTGACAGAAGTTGGCCTAAATGACTCACACACATGGGCACAAAAGTGCTCTTGCTGTAACAGAAGTTCCACTGTAGCACCGCAGGAGACTGAGAAGGGCCTGCGAGGTCACAAAGCACACAGTGACGGAAACCTAAACCGACGTAGCCGAATGGGACAACATGGATGCCACTGAAGGCTTTTCAACTCCCCTTTCAAATAAAATCGCACATCCTGAATTATTGAAGGCCCAACATATGCATCACCTTTGATGGGATGCAATACAAGGCCTGAACCAACTTTCAACACGTGTGACAACCCTCTAGGAACATTCCTCAAGAAGGTTAAAGGGAATCTGCTAAGCAATGACGTCGCATAGTCTCCTTAATGCTATTTAACACTGTAACACTATCCTCTCATCATCTGGCAGAATGAGAGGAGGAGCTCTAGAGGAGACAGCACTGCCATGTTCTGGGCTTGTGTCCCACCCTCATCGCAGATGGAACTAAAATGGCGGCCTGACAGATCAGATTGATTATTGATGATGCACGTTCCACCATACACACTGCAGGCAGGTGTCAGGTCTGTCCCTCAGTTATTTTTCTCACTCCGCTGTTGTTGTGAAAGCGCAGGTGAGGACACGCTGATGCCAGACAAAAATTCCTCACCCCCTCCAGCCAAAGACTCAGAGGGACAGGGCCGGCCAGCGCTAACGGGCAGGCTGACAGATGCACAAGATCCTGGTCTGCCGAACCAACAGCTGTCATTGCAGATGAGACCCTGATATCTGGCGCTACGTCACCAAACTAGGAGGACCCTTCGTGTCCAAAAAGACAAACTCTGATATTCCCCAATGGACCGTTCCAACTTAACTCATAATCTTATTAGGATATCTATATATTTGCATGTTATTTTTGCATGCCTGAATAGAGACTGAACCATACGATATCATAATATAGTCAGCATTTGAAACAAAAACAACCTGGCACATGAAAATATTATTACAAGTATAGATTTGGACTTCTTTAAGATAAGATTTAGATAAACACGTGTACAAACATGTACAAGCACACTTTATGTCCTAATACTTTACAATTGGACATTCAAAGATGGGGAGATTTCCAAAAGAAAACTGGACAGATGGATCGGAAGGGACAGAGAGTGATAGATAAAGAGAGAGAAACAGAAAGAGAAAAAGAGGAGAGAAATTTCTAGCACTCAGAAAGGTGTTATTTGGTGCGTACTGTCAGTGCATGGTGAATTATTTAAATAGGAGCATGGAAAAGGGAATCGGTGAATCTGTCGCACATCCTTTTAAAGCCCTCCACCAGATGTGTTTACTAGCCGTTCATAGCAGCAAACTACTTAATGGGTCACAATTGCCAGCCAAGAGTTAATTAAGCAAGCCTTTTGAATGGCGACCACGTATGGAGGTTCAAACATCCTGGGTAAATCTGGACCATAATTTCACACAAGCTGCTCACAGCTAATCCTAGACCTACAAGGTGCTGTGTCTCTCACTCAATTCAATAACATAATGCTGTGACATGTCAACAAATGCTAGTATATGACATAATAATTGAATGGATCGTAATGTTGTAGCGAAAGTCTGCGTGATCTGAAGGCCGTAACAGTCTGTTCGGAGATACGTTTAATTGATTTCGATGCACTGGTGTTCTTCTGTGCATTCCAATGACCTTGACCGCTTTAGACTATATCTAAGCATCTATTAGTAACTGACTCTTGCTGCCCAAAACACACACACATGCACACGGGAATACTCACTGTCCCAATGAATACAGCACAGGAGCAGGACACAGCACATGGTCATCCATCACTTCGTTTGGACTTTCATCTGCAAAATGAAAAAATGCAACTTATGAGTTATACTACTCTGGGAAATTAGTTGTGTAACATCAGACCACTTGTTTTAGTTTACACCAGAGGCTCACTGGAACTGCTGACGTGTACAGTTTAGAACAGAACCATATTGTCAAATCCCATTTGAAAATGATCTGCTTGTTTCATCCATGCTGAAGGCGCATGAAATTCAACTATTATGTACTTCCTGTCTAGTTACAAAACCGGTTAGGAAACATGTGCATCGCATATGTGAATCTTTCTTCTGGGGTGTTAATGCTGCCCTATTCTGGTAGAAGACATCAGTGAGTGTGAATTGTGCACTGTAAAGAGTCTTTAGTAACCTAAATAACACTCAATCAACAAAAGTTATTCAACTGTTAAGCCACAAAAATTTCTTACAGTCAAGGTGCGGCCAGTCACTTCCTGTGTGATGCACGTACATGCAAGCCTTGAGTGAAGGTGAAGTTAGCATGTTGTATTGTACTTTATAACACTTACTGTAAGTAACACCATCCACTTTGAAACTGCAGAGGACTTGTTTCCCCAGCTTGAACCCGTTCCCCCTCAAAACAATGTTAAAGGACTCTGTGGTATGTAAACCAGATGAGGACATAATGAGAAGCACTTCTGGGCGTTCACCCAAATCAACGAACACATCAACACACACAGGCAAACACTACTTCATCCACCTCTGATAGCTGTAAAACCTCTTAAATGCTTACGGTTCACACAGACACTGGACGGCTCCACTGTTAGTATCTCCGTGCATGATTGCTTGAGGATCTGCATGACAAAAATGTATTTGAATCATTACATGTCACTGTGCTGAATTATTGTATCAGCTATCACTGTCTGTTTTTCAGTGCCCCGTTCTTTTGCATTTACGCTGCGATGTTTGCTATGCCAAATCAACCTCAATGAGAGGAGCATGGCATGCAGTGCGGTGCATTGTGGGATAGACCCATGTCAGACATTATGGGGAAATTATGCGGTGCCGTTTTCTCTCTTCGGCTCTATTAGAGAGCGCAAGCTGACATTATCATATAAACAGGCCTGTGAGGGGCCATCGTCGCCTCTCCCATCATCCACATAAATCAACAGAGGACAAACTATGCAAATCTCTGTACACAACGGGCAAAAAGGCAATATTAACAGAAAGATATGGTCCTCAGACTCACCTGCAGTGGAGATGAGGCTTTAGACTGAAGTGGAGGAAGCATATAAACCAAGCTGATTGAATATGACACTTGATCAACTCTGCTATCATTAAAAAGGAGAAGCCCGGACATAAAAGCTAAAAGATACTGACGATAGGGTAAACAGCTCTTTAATGAGCTATGAGGCGGCACAGTAAAAAGAGAGGGTTCATTGCAAAATGCTTCAGTTTATTTTCTTTGATTGGACCATCTAAACAACTAGCAAAAAGGAGATATACAAACTTTTTAATATTGTTTAAACATTTAGAAATAATATTGTGAAAAAGGATTAGGATCATGATTATAGATGGTATAGAACTATAAAATGCAGTGCTAAGCACATTCAGAGCCTTGACCAATTCTCTCTTCTACTGAATAACAATCATTTTTAAAAATTGGTTTTTGTAATCAGGTTTTTACAAAATAACCATTGCAATGTTGATACCTTTTTTTTATTAATAATTATTATATCATTAACAAGCTATGTTTACATTGTAACGCGCACGGCACGCACATAAACAACTGAACTGAGATCATGAATTTGACATTGGCCTGTTTTCCCGCCCTAATTTTTCCTGCTGAAAGATTAACTGTCTTCCAGGCTATAAAATGCAGTCTAGTTGTTATGTTTTCTTGTGTTTTGCATAATCAGATCTTGCACCATCAGTTCCCCAGCATGATGGTGCGATGACCTTATTGAAAGATATCGAGTTGTGGGCTGTGTGACCGTGTGCACCACAAATACCCCTTTTAAATGTGGTTAAAAAGCTAAATCTGGATAAATTAATCTGACCACAAAATCTTTCTTGGTTTTATGATTTGGCTCACACATCTTCCTGTACTTCTGAAGAACATCTTTTTTGTGGTGCCCTCCCATACAGACATGCATACACTGTCATAACTTTAAACTTTCTCTGTCTGCCTACCAAAACATTATTGCTAAATTATTGCTAAATTAATCCTTTTGCCCTTTGCAAAATCTCAAGTATACTTTAGACTGCAAAGCTGAAAAGATGATCTTAAATCCAGGAAAACTGAGCAAAGAGCAACACGAGGCCAACTAACCCAGCCTCCAAGATTACTAATCACCGGAGAATGCCTGTGTTTTACTGGCCCTAAAACGCCACTTGGCCAAACACTCTTACTCAGTAATAAGATGACGGTTTAAATTTTGATCTCCTCTTTGGACAAAATAATAAATTGCAAAAATGTTATCTCATTTGTCTTGTGTGACAAAACTTGAAAAATATCCCAGAAATTGATGTCTGTGGTCATGTAACAACACACCCGTACAGAACAACACTGACCTCCGCTGTTGCTGGTGGTTTACTTGTGACCAAAGACTGTTGTTTGGACCATGTTTACAATTTTAAAGCTACATATCGCTAAATGACCTGTATATGTAGAAACAAAACTGCACTAAAACATCTGAAAAAGGAAACATTGTGAAGTGAATGGAAAATATCAAAAATAAATTACCAGCGTGCACACAGGGGAGGAAGCAGCTTTGGCAACTCCATACACAATGTTTAAATAACATATTAGCATTAGGCATTAAGTAAATGTTTATATTTGATCCAACAATGGGTTAAAACAACTCAGCATAGGTTAAATGGCAATCCAGCAGGTTGGGTTTGTCCCTTTTTGACCCAACACTGGGTTGAAAATAACCCAGTATTTTTTTAAGTGAACACAGTTAAAATACTCTAATTGTTCTAGAAAATAGGCTAGAACATATTCCACGTTATTAAAAGTTTGTTTACTTTAGGTGGTGTGGTATTTAAAGATCAGGGCTCCTTACCAAAACACTAGGTTTAAACACTACACAAATTTTCCCACTATTTTGCCCCTGAGCGAAGCACTTAATCCATGGATGCTCCATGGGGGCTGTGCATGTAATAAGTGTACCCTAGTTGACTGAAATACAGAGACATGCATCACTATTTGGGATAGGTAGACATGGCAGAGAGAACCTACCGAGTTCACAATGCCTTTGAGAGCTTGAAAGCCTCCTTTGACTGGGAACACTTGCTCTTTGGTATCAGCCACATCGGCAAGCTGTTGGCAGGCAAACAGAGAGATAATAATAACAGAGCAGATAGCAAGTAAAAAAAGTTGCTGAGATTTCCTTTTTCTTTAACTTGGTTTCTCATCGCCACAGAGACAGGAAGAGAGCAGCACTCCTATAATTAGAAGCAACTCAGCAAAACCCCTGCACTTAGTGAAACAGAGAAGCTTTATAGAGCTTTCATGTGGTGCTCCACTTGCAAACGGTAATACGTATTGTACATTAATCTTACAAGCATTCTGTATACAATGTATGTAGTTTGTAAGCAAAATCAAATGCAAATACTGTATGTAAGTTTATCTTGAAATAGCACACTACTAGAAAAGTGACTGTTAAAATTACCTGTGCTTCATCAAAGTCCTTAACACCAACACAGTACACACGAGCCCCCCATTGCCTTGCTTCATTGGCCTGTATCACAACACATTGTCATTACTGCATAACTGTTTGTGCCACAGCCACCCAAAATAAGCCTTAAAGGACTAGTTCACCCAAAAAATGAAATTCTCAATTATTCAACTTAATTACTTGTTTCAAAACCTGTATGACTTTCTTCAGTGGAAGAAAACATTTAAAGCATGTTAAATGGAAACTGAATAGTGACTGAGCCTGTCAGTCCCTATAACATTCTGCCTAAAATCTCCTTATTTGTTTAAAAGCAAGGTTTGAAACAATATTATGGTAAGTAAATGATTCGCCATTTTTTGAGAAAACTACTCCTTTAATTATTAGATACCAGCTTACCGCATCTATAGTAAGTTGATGGATATATGGTTCAAGCTTTCCATCAGTCAAGGCCACAATGATACTAGAATATTTTTTAGCCTGTTTCTTCATTTGCTCAAGTGCCTAGTAAGAGAAAATTTGTGTTAAAAAAGTAGTTTGAGAAGAAATTTAAATCAATTATGTTCTCAAAAAGGGACAAAGATGCATACATTATCTATCATTTTAGCAAAAACTCATTTTTAGTTCAGATGGGGATGTTGAATGTGGTGTGTACAGTATATGTAGAGAGATAAACATGTTATTATGTCTTATCTTAGCAACAAAAGGAATAAACAACTGAAACAGTCAACCTAGTTTTATTTTGTTTACGTAAGTATGAGACAATGGCACAGAAAATGCGTTTAAAGTGTTACATGTTCCAACACGTCACATGAGTCGAACCAACATGATAAAGCATTAAGTAGGCCTTTTGAGGTATTTATTATTTATTCCTGAATTACACTATATTTCACTGTTTATGTGAAGTAAAATGGCATTATTTACCTTATCCATTCCATAATGCATGTAGGTTTCACCTGCTGGCTTGACCTCACTTAAACTTCTCAGGCCATTTTCAATTTCTCTTCTGATGATGAAAAGCAAATAATTTTAATCAACAGAAAATAGAGCCTACTAAATGTTACGCATATGCAATGATCGTGTAAAGGAAAAAGATAAGACTTTTAATGAGTCCAAAAGTGACTAGTTACCTAACAACAGCTAGTCAAAACTAGCCTTTACATCACATCTACATCCTTCTTCAGGTTAAACATAACCATATGGGGGCGGTTTCCCGGATAGGGATTAGACTATTCCTAGACTAAAATAAATGTAAGAGCTGTCCAAACTGAAAACAACTTGCAGTATCCTAAAATACATCGTTGCCCTTTGTTTTGCCTCAAAATGCACACAAGTAATGTTTTTAGTAAGGCATGTTTGTTAAAACTATATATATATTTCCTAATTAAACTAAGGCCTAGTCCTGGTTTAAGATAATCCCTAGTCCTGGTTTAAGATAATCCCTGTCCAGGAAACCACCCCATGGTGTATTATTAGTTTTTACACTATGTGACTGCAAACACTTCATGCAAGCTTGAATCTGTACCTGTCTCCAGTAAGTGGTAACACGATTTCTGCTTTTCCGGAAAATACTATGAAGGACACTCTCATATTTGGACTGAAATTCAAAAATAGGAAAATGTAGAAATGAGTAATAAATCAAGAAAATCATTTCATTGCATCATGTAACTGGGAGATGTTTTGTACTGATTGAACAATGCTTTACAATAAACCGTTATGTGTTGTACACACATTTTGGGGCATGTTTGTTCCATTACCAGGGCCCGTTATCAAGCTTCTCAAAGTGCCATTTTAGTCTTAAAAGGTACCCGTCTGTATAGACTTGTATGGCTTAATAAATTTACTGAGATTGATTATGTTAAGGTGAGATAAAAACAGAGTAACTATTAGAGGTTTTATTAATTTTGAAAATATATATTTTACCAGGAGGCCGCCATTTTTTTTGTCTCAAACTACATGACGTCAAACAGTTGCAGTCCAAACCCATTCTCTAAACACTACATCGAGGTAATCATGTTTTTTTTAATAAAATAAGATGGCGGTATGTGCTCTTTGGCTCAAATCACCAGTCCGCCATTTAATAAAGGAAGAATAAATTACACACTGCCTCAAATCTTGCAACATCAGTGGCATTGTACTGTGTCATAAAACTGTACATCTTAGAGTGGCCTTTTATTTTGGCCAGCCTAAGGCACACCTGTGCAATAATCATGCTGTCTAATCAGCATCTTGATATTCCCCAACTGTGAGATGAATGGATTATCTTGGCGAAGGAGAGGTGCTCACTAAGACAGATTTAGACATATTTGTGAACAATATTTGAGAGAAACAGGCCTTTTGTGTACATAGAAAAATTCTTAGATCTTTGAGTTCAACTCAAAATGGGGGCAAAAACACTAAAGTGTTGCCTTTATAATTTTGTTCAGTGTAACTTTTAAGTGCAGCTTTGAGCCAAGAATTGTTTTACTCTTAAGTCAATTCCTAGCAGTGTTTTTATGAGTAATAAAGTAGCTTGAGTAGCTTGATGAATATGGGTGCAGATTCACAAAATCCTATCCTCAAATAAATGACACTATCACTATTTTCCCAAACTGTTATTGTTTTTAGTTGTAACAAATTATGATTTATAATTAATATATTATACAATATATATAAATTATTAATCTAATTATTAATACAACTAAAACCAAAAATAAGAGGAAATTATCTAGCCAAAATTCTTTCAGAGAAATCCTGTGACGACTTCCAACATGCCAATTTCTCAACTATCAGTGTGTGTTTATGGGTAAGATACTCAACGTGATGTGACAAGCTAATAAAAGCTTGTGACTGTCAAAAATCCCCCTCTGCTCGGACCAAGGAAGTGATTAATTGATATTCAGACAGGAAACAGGTTGTCATGTGTGACTTATGCACACATCCTGTTTAATCTATACCTGTCCCTTATGCCTTTATTATGAAAGGTAGGACAAACAATAACTTTTCTGAAAAACACAGGTGCCATTAAATTCAAAATGTAAAAAGAAAATGTTACTGTAATAAGAGTGTGTTTCTTTGTTCATTTTAGCATGCTTGGCCAAACAATTAGGGACTTGTATCTTGTAATGATATTCATATAGCATTTTTTCTCAGAGATAACTGACACATAATCTGACAGCTATTTCGCTGATTATGACAAGTACATTTCAATGAAGCAGTTGGTCTTTTTCACAACCTTCTGTCCTGAAAGCGGATACGACAAAGGAACATGTTGGGTTTCTCTACACATTTGAAGTCAGGTCTCAGGACTTTGAGCATAAGGAGAGGTGCTGCTTTTTCTCACCGAGTATGACATCAAATCTACAACCATCCCCCACTTGAGATACTCAGTGAGTACATCCAAATAGGTCCAAGCAGCCAAAATGTGATGAAAAAGCAACGGACGAACAAGCTGGACGAATGAGATTGATTATGTTTGATAAATACGACTCTGCGAATGTTACTTTAAACAAAAAAATGGGTGAATTATTCCAATGTCACATCATGCTGTATATGTGTTCTTTGCAGACGTAAAAACAACACAAAAAAAAACAACTTGGGATCTTGCACATTTTTATAAAGAAATCATTAACAATCATAAAGCTAGTCCATTCAGAGCTTAAAATAAGGACCCCAAAAGTGCTAGTGCTGACCACATGGCACAACAGAAGAACATCACATTCTATGGCAGACTGCACTGGTCTTCCTGCACTCATGACTTAAAGTACGTTGGCTGCATCTTCTCCTTTCATGTGTGAGGGATAAGTGTGTCGTTGGATGGTTGCAGTGCAAATGGCCATTCTCACAGCCCAGAAGACTGAGCCTCTTTGCCACCCACTCCCACCTGCTCCCTTTGCTATTTTCTCAAGCAGACTGCTTTCTTCTGGCTAGGTCGCTACCGTCTGTACTGGCACATACATTGAGTCAACGTTACATAAGTTCACATTCATCTGCCGATATTTTTTGTTGCTGTTGTTTTTTATGCTTTTTGTTTAATGCCATGTGTATAACCCGCCCTTAATGCAGGTCCATTTCAGAACCGGATGTGTAGCTGTGATGGATGTTTGGGGGGATAAACCAATATGATTTGGAAATGTATATGGTTTACAGTATTATTGGCCAAAGGCAAACATGTTACTGTCAGTGGTTCATATCTATTAGCTGAATTACTTGCATATCAATAAGTTGCACACAAATTAAAGCTTGGTAGCATTCGATAAAAACAAAAATGAATACAAAAGTATTTACCTCACAAATCTGTCTGTAAGATTTTTGACAAAGTCATAGATCTGACCCCAGTCAGTTGAAACACTTCCAGATCTGTAACAAAATGAATGACAGAAATCAGCACTGAACATAAAAGCATCCAAGGAAAGAAACAGCCTTATGCAATTATACAAATCCATCAGTTTAATAACCGAATTAGAATTTGCCACGCGGTTATTTTAAGAGATGTGCTGTTCATTACACTGTAGCAACAAACCTGTTGAATCAGCTAACTTTCAGTGACAACACTGTTTCAGAGACATGATGGAGTCTAGTCTAAAAAGGGCTCAGCACAGACCCTGTGGTATGATATAACAATATGAGTCGTCACACAATATGAGTCGTCACATTACAAATTATGACCAGTTTGGTTTTCAACAACAAAGTAGTGAATGTCTGATATACAGTAGGGTTTTTTTGAAGGCTAGTTTACACACAAAAATCTAGAAAGCATAAATTGCAGATAAAGAATTGAGGAGTTCGGATCCAAAAACCCTCAAAGTGCATCTGACATGTTTTATTGTACAGTAAATTACCTTTTTTATCAGGCTCTTATGGTAAGGCTCAGTATTTCTCTTTAATGGTAATGAAAAGGTTATTAGTCGGTATCTGAAATATCTTCTTTTTTACAAATGTCAATTAACATGTTTTACTGTCTTTCGCTGCAAAACCCTCTAAGTGCATGCAAGCTTTTTTTGGCTAAAACCTCCACTTAAAAAAATATTTTTTTTACAAACATAGAAAATTATAAAGAACTGAACTGAACCATGCATTAGTGGGTGCTGTGATCCATGTGACTGCCAAATTTGGGTTGTATTCAGGTCCAAGTAGTCACAAGGAACACAAGTTTGAATGTGAAACAGGGTTGTTTCGTGTTTCGTCTTTTATCCAATTTATCTTCCGTGCACTTAGAGGACTTTGCTGAAAAATCAGTGTGGCATTTTTAGCGGATTCTGCCAACAAACTGGTACTTCTTAAAGGCTTTAAGCAGATTTGAAGTGAAGGTATTTGATAAACATATAATACGTGCTGAGAGCATTTGGTTAATATCATTATCTTATTTTTGACTGAGGTGGCGTTTAGCAGGTTTTGCATCTATGGCAAACAGTATATTATCTGATATAAACACTTAGTCAAACACTGTCTACTGTTTTGAGTCCTACTGTTAATGTACAGACTGAGATGATACCCAATCATTGGGATACTTCCATACAGTAAGGTGTACATTTCACAAACTAAATTACTTGAAACAGTTGGACTGATGTTGGTAGGGACTCTCAGTGCAATGCTGTGTCTTAAATGAGAAAAGTGTGTAAAATCTGCCCTTGATCTAATAGCTACAGGGTAATTGAACTAATAATTATAGTCCAGTGCATGTGCTGAGAACATAAAACACAAGCGACAGCGATAGGTAATTACAAAATCATTTTTATGCATAGTCTTCATCTCAAACCAAGGTCAGAGGATCTAGATAGGTTTTGGTCAGCATCAAAGAGGACCAAAGTGAAACAGTCTGTGCAGGGAAGTTTCATTTCCGGCCATAGCCACTCGAGGCCGGATAAACAGACCATGTCATCATGCCTTGCTAAAGAGATCAAAGTTCATATCTGAGCCATCATCCTGCAATCTTCTCCAACAGGATGGTGGACAACACTTATTCCAAAACAATTCTCAAAAGGATATATAAATTCAACTAAAAGAGGAAGGATGTGAAGTATAAAATGGTTAATAGCCTATATCTGTGTTGTTACGGATTACATGTAATCTGGATTACGTAATCAAATTCCAAAAATCAAGTACTTGTAATTAGATTAAACTACATTTTAAAATACTCG
>JAPMOP011218366.1:0-18442 GCA_029874735.1 Cobitis vettonica | reverse complement strand
TGTCCCCTTTTGTCCCATACACTGTAAAAAGTGAAAGTTGGATTAAGTTAAAAAAATTATTTCAGTTGGTAACATCTAAAAATGTAAACTTTATCAATTTGAAGTAATTTTTTTAATTAATCCAACTTTGACTTTTTTCAATGTATGGGTCAAAAGGGGACAAATGCAGCCGTAGGGTTAAATTAACTCTGAATTTTTTTATTTTTGACTCAACAATGGGTTAAAACAACCCAGCATTTTGGGTTGAAACAACCCAACATGGGTTAAATTACAACACATCGGCTTGAGTTTGTCCTTTTTTGACCCAACGTTGGGTTGAAAATAACCCAGAATTTTTTCGAGTGTAAGAGAAAGGTTAAATATACTGATTTGGGTTTATTTTGAGTATTTAGGACAATGCTTAATAATACTAAATGCAGGTTAATAATGCATTAAAACCAAGAACAAAAGAGTCCTACCTTACAATATTCATTTTTCCACAAGTATTATTAAATGTTAACCACCCAGAATTAACTTTGTCAAAGTAACTCATCATACTGAATGTTATGATAAATGATCAGGTGCCATTTATACTGAAATAAACAGGGTAGACACAAAATCCCCTTTCTTCTTTTGAGGTCAGAACAAATGGATTATGTTTGGCATGAAAAATAAAGTCACACTTAATATTCCACATACAGCCCAACTAAAAAGCAAGGCTGATAAATAAAGCTGTGTCTGTGTGTGATCTACTGGCTGCACTTTAAGGAAAATATTAAGATATTTCTGGAAACTTTAATACAAAATGCTTCCCAATGGCAAAATGTTTCACTTAATTTTAAGGGACTTTACTTCCTAAAACATTTAAACAACAAACTTTTGTCAAAGACACTTTATTTAACAAACCCATAAGCATCTTCTGGCACCCACAGCTGTATCGGGTGAACATTAGAAATAGACAGAAATTACACACCAAACCCCATGAGGATTGTTTGGTAAAACTGTTTAAACGATGGGAAAGTCTTTCCAATATTTCATCTTGAAACAATCAGGTAGTTTCCAGCCAAGCCAAATCGTAGCTCACCTGTCCAAACCTTGGGCTTCTCCCGTCACCTGATAGCATATGAACTGTTCAGACTAGAATATACTGTACTATGATCACTGCCATCTTAGAAATGACCAAAGCGATATGAAATGATCTACTGTATAACTTTTTTAAGGGTGTTCTCCCAAATTCCCAGTTTGCTACAAAAAAAGAGGGCAGTACTAGACGAATTATGAAATCCTGATAATGGAAGACAATTAAAGCCTCTATTACATATTGCATTAGTGTACAGAAGCAGTGATCTTAATTTTGGGTTTAGATTTGTACAGTAACCAAAAAGTACTACAACAAATGTCTTAAAAAATAAAAACAATTGATAACACTTTATTTTAACAGAATTGTATTAAATATTTATTTTACACAATTATGTATGGCATGATTAACAACATGTGGTTGGGGTTTGGTTTAGGTGCAAGTAATTATGCATAATTTACTATTTTGACTATAATAATTACATGTAACGTGTGTAAAAAAGACACCGTAAAATAAAATTTTACCAAAGAAATTGATCTTATACTACAAATTATTACAACAATTATTACTACAAATTACTCTTATTACTTCAGAAGCGCTATATCAGGGCATAAGGCTAAATGGCCAAAGTAAATAGTATGCAGTGTTATGGATTTATATATAAATATATTTATAAAGAATATTTATCTTCAACTTTACCAGTATACGATTTGCAAAGTTTATATTAGTGCACACAATTCACTACCATAAATAAAAAAACTACCATATTAAATATCAATTTATTTGTATTCTTATAATCTATTTTTTACTACCACAACAAAAGCTTTTGGTACGTTTGTTTATTTTGTATGCATTTCCCCTCTGAAGTTTGGAAAGCTCTGCTCTCATAACATAAGTAGTTCACTAGATGGCACTAGAAGTATACTACATGCTAGTCAAGGGTAACCAAATGACCTGAAGGCTCCTTGCAGAACCACATTAAGATCAGCCATAACTTCCTGTTTTGGCAGACAAAACAGAATTCTCCATGTTTGTCTCGGTTCCCGAAAGACCATCCCAACGTCAGTCATTATTCCAATCATGGCTAAACATCCAACAATGGTAAAATTATCACCTCATGTGCCTAAACTCAATTTGGGAGGATATGTTTGCATTGGCCTTGACAGCTGGTAGCAATTGACTGCTATATTTAAAGCTGTTGTGTCAACATTGGTTTTGCTCAAAAACTGAAGTTTTACCACATATATGCAAGCAATAAACATCGCTTATAGTTAACTGAGTGGCTCTTTCAACATGCTCATTAAGAGGAAAGGATGTTTCATACAAACAAGCTTTATTTACAGTAATAGGTGGATTCATATAAAAAAATCACAGAACATTAGCTTTCAATCACTATATACATTTTAATGCTTGTAAATAACATCCACGATTACATTATCTTTTTCTGCTCCAGTCAGACAGACTTGTCAGGTCAGCGGCACAAAATGGCACGATAAATAACAACAACAAAAAAATGATTGAACATTTACAAATTAAAGTTTGAATTCATAAATGTAGACATATTATCCCTGTAGCTTTTCAAACTGCTCTCAGCTTAAACATTCGTCCTAAAATGCTTCTCGCAAAGAGGTATGGTTCAATTTCGCTCAATTTCAGAAAAGGCAGAGAAAGCGATACCATGCTTTTGTTCTGGTGGCTTTCTCTGGCTTTAATATCATTGTATTTGGCCCGGGTTTGGCTTACGGTCGCACCAAGCCACTCTTTAACTAGCTTTTGAACACAGAGTTTGTCTAATAAAAAAATGAAGCATTCTGGGGTCAATGTTCTTGACTTTCATCATCATCATGCTCCACTGAAATCCATGCTTACTAAGTACCCAATTTATATGATATAAATACATAGCTCAACAAATGCATAGCATTTTTCATGAAATAGCACTCTAGTTGCTATACAGTAAGTGCTGTCAATACGCCAATCAATAATCAAAAATGATAAGACATATATAGTCAAATCCAGTTTCTGGTAGTTTTTGGCACCTTTACTTCTGGCGAGACCAATCATTGGTCACTTCCTGTACAGGTAGATGTCTCTGTGAAGGCCCAACCCCGTTCTTGCCCTGTGCCGATGTGCTTGTGGTGGATTTAGGCTCACTTTGAAAGCTGTCATCGTTCGATTCTTCCTGAACTGGACAACTGAAGGGTTCCTCTGTTGTCCCTCCACTGCCCAGTGAAGTCTGACTGACGTATACCACAATGACCTCACCACTAAAGTTCATTACCTGCCCGCTGGAAATAAAAGTAGTGTTGTTGTTTCCCGTCACCTGACCTGCCGAAAAAGGCAAAACATCAGTGTTAGCAGAACAGAGCAAGAATAGAAACTGCAACATTTCCATGAACAAAAATGTGTTCCTTTTCTGTAGGCAAACTTAAACCTGCATCTATTTACGTCCAGTGGGAAGTTAAACAGGCAAACGTATTTGGATGGCTAAACATTTTGCATGTTATTGTAACCAAATGCATGTTATTCGATCATATAAGGAAGCTGCTTATACAGTGTGCTGTTTAAAAATCTGAACAATTATTTACATACAGTACTGTAAAAAATACTGCCTGTGAAAACCCAGCTAAAGTCATTTGTTTGTGACTTTCTACATAAAATCGTCTTACATAAAAACATTGTGTGAAAATATAACCTTGATATCTTTATTATTGACTGAGTAAAGTCATGTCAAAGATTAAAATCAAACTTTGATGCTCCTTTGATAATCTTAAAATTAGATTGAGACGTTAGCCTGGATTCTATAGGCAGGGTCACAAATCTGCAACCTACGTCTAATGAACCCAAAATGTTATTTTTAAGAAGTTCAACTGTTTCCTTCCACTACAAACTTTAACATAGGCTGACTGAGCGCTTCCTTTTTTCACAACATACATATTCTAGACAAACAGACTATTAATGAGTCACATGTCACACATCTTTTAGTCATTTACCGCTGGTTTAAAATGAACCCTACACCCACTCCTTGCAGTGGCTGTCTGCCATATTTTTACAAACACTACTTACTGGAATGGACATGACCTGAATGTGCTTGTTACAATTAATAATAAAAAAGATGGTCACACTTTATATAGCACTTTGACTGTGGTCATGTTACTGTGAATAACACTAATAAACTATTTAAAGATTCTTATTAATATATATTTACACATTTGGATGATATTTTTATTCAAAGCTATTTGCAGTTCATTTAAACTTTTGAAAAACTACAGTATTGTGCAAAAGTCTTGACACTTTAGCTTATCATTTTATTCTGTTTTTCAATAATGCACACATTTCATGTATTACAGATACTGAGAAATAATTATAAATGGTCATTGCAAAAACCACAAGTCTAATAGTGGCATGGTGGCTAACACTATAATATATGAAAACAACAGGCGGGTCCTTATGTTGCATAATCAAATTACTGAAACAATTGCTACACACCTTACATTTCTATCCACCTATTACAGTAATGTGACTTTTTATATTCCAGTCTTTCATCATATTTTCCAATTGGAATACATTCATAACAATGCTGGTAAATGTGGGTTTGGTTTGCATGCTTTGCAGTATGAAGCAATACTTCAAAATACCTTAAATGAACAGACACTTGAACTTTTTAGGAATGTGTTATGTTACCAGATGTGAGAGCCGCCTCTGAGCACTGGTTCTGGTACTCTGGGTCTGCATCCGGGTCGGACAGTTTGTTGTCATTGCTGTCGATCAGTGAAAGGCCCTGATCATTAGCGCTCACCGATGGCAAGGGTGGAATAGTGGTGGAGTCTATGCTGCAGCAACAGGGTTCATTTTGTCTGTCCAGACCCTCGATTTGACCTCTGTCATCATAAAAACCTCTCATCTCCGACATGGCTTCCTTACCAGTGGAGCAGAGTTCCTGGGAACGCTGCAGATCTACGTAATTAGCATTGCCGACGCAAGCGGGCAGACCCTCAGAGGAGCAGTTTTCACACAACAGAGGCTCTTTTAAACTGATCACTCGAATGTTTTCTGCTGAGGTAACGACAGCATCTCCTGTCCTGCAGGAGAAACACGTCGTGGGGCCTGTGGGTACCAGTTGACTGCAGTCCTCATTTTCGCCAACCTCTATGGGCTCCTTAGAAAGCACGCAGCTGCAGGAGCTGCCTGACAGCGGGGACGCAGGTCCACTCCCAGAATCTTCACAGGAGCTTCCTGATGATGCATCACCTTGGTCCTGGACTTGTTCCTGGTCTGTGCTAATAGAGGTTTCATCGGTAATGGTTAATGTGGTGCTGGGACACATGATTAGGGAGTCTGGGCAAATCAGAGGGCAGGTTTGTAGACTGTTAGGATGCTGGTGTGACGGTATCATAGTCTCCTAGGAAAAAACATAAACATAGAGATGTAGCTCTCTTTAAATTAGGGAGATAAGCTCTGCTACTACAGTATATTACAGACAGTAGGGCCAAAACCTTATCTCATATATTTTTCTTTTAATAAAGACATTTAACATTCATACTCACTTGTTGACTTCTGCTTCCTTTCAGGTTTTGGACACATGTGCGAAGATTTACTGGGGTGTCAAAGAAAAAGCTTTAATCCACAACATAGACAAGAATCTATCTATCTAGTGTTATAAACCTATTTACCTGAGAGGAAATTCATTTTATCCTTCCAGCAGAACAGGAAAAGGACAACCAGAGATATCACTATGATGACAGAGAGGATGGCCACCACTACCCAGGGTGTCAAATGACCTGAAAGAGTAAAGTAGAAAATGGAACCATCAGATAGTGATGATGAATGGCCAGAGAATTTAAACTGACTCAATTATTAAGGTCATCATAGTGTCTGGTCTGAGTTTTGCACACTGCACATTCACATCTAATGAATCCATTTGGATGAGTGTCAAAACTTCTTGAGCAACCGCCAAAATACTTGTATTAGACATTCAACACCATCTAACAAAACTCCAGCTTCCCACATTTTTGACCAATGAGTTTCTGCCAAAAAAATTGTGGATTCGATCCCAGGGAACTCATGTACTAACAAAATGTATATCTTGAATGCATTGTAAGTCGCTTTGGATAAAAGCGTATGCAAAATGCATAAATGTACTACTGTACTATAATGTAAGCCGTGAACATTTTTTTTCTTGATAATTGTTACAATGCCAAGGGACTAAACAAAATGCAAAATAAGGGAAACAGGAATTATATTACAGAAAATTCCATGAGAGTTTATTTACTTTATTAACATTTCCAGCCTGGAATCATATTTAAAATTTGGTGATATTTCCTGGTTAATCTAATACACATAGTATATTCCACACACATCTGAGTCTGTGTGCCCATATAATAATAAGTACCACATAGCTTGTCTGTGCTCTTTTAATGACCATATACAAATGATTTCAATATCCATACATTTCCTGAGGTCACACGTAAACATATTATACAACCTACCGGGGGAATGAAGTCCACACATCACATCTGTAGTAGGGCTTCCTGGCTGCTTCTCAGTCTTGCCAATGGCCTTGCAGCTGTAAGGGAATTAGACAAATTAACACAGAGCAACTTAAAAGCCGGGTCACTTTTGGCTTGATCAATCTCAATTTTCTCTGCTAAAAGTAACCACAAACAAACAAAGCGCAAAGAAAATGGGATCTTTCTAAAGGAAATGGTGGAGTAATTAATCATAATACCACAGTGCGGTAAGACTGCGGGGGCTTTAAAAAATGACTGAGCATTCCCGAGACCTTCTCCAGACAAACATAGTGCCCATGAGAAGGAGAGCTGCGTGTGTGAGTCAGAGAACAAGCATCTTTGTGGCATACACTCCCAATTGTTGTTAAACATACGAAGTTGTTACTGTACTAAGTTTTCTAAATCAAGAAGAGCACCGATGCATCGGCCTATAATCGGTATCGGCACGATTGGATATCAGACGATTGTTTGAAAATATCCTGGCAATCAAATTGGATGGAAACATGGCATAAGACTTTAAAACAAGGAGTAAAAAGTGCAAAACTATCGGTATGTATTGGTATCAGTAGAGGTCATTCCAAGCAATTGAATATCAGTATCAGCAGAGAAATCTTGTCGACACATCCCTAATTTTCAAAGATACTCACTCTGTCCATTTCTTGCAGGCTTCAATTGACAATTTCTAATGGTTATTTTTACAGTAGGGATGCACCGATATATCGGCCTATAATCAGTATCGGAAGATAAAAGCACAATTGGATATCAGACGATTGTTTGAAAATATCCTGCCAATCAAATGGGATAGAAACATGGCATAATACTTTGTAAAAAAGAGTAAAAAGTGCAAAACTATCAGTATCTATCAGTATCAGTAGAGGTCATTCCAAGCAATTGAATATTAGTATCAGCAGAGAAATTTTGTCGGCACATCCCTAATTTTCAAAGATACTCACTGTGTCCATTTCTTGCAGGCTTCAAATGACAATTTCTAATGGTTATTTTTACAGTAGGGATGCACCGATATATCTTCCTATAATCGGCATTGGCAGATAAAAGCACTATCGGACATCAACCGATTGTTTAAAAACAGCCAATGATCAGGGCAGATTATATGGCAATCAAAAGGGATGAAAAAATTACATTATTCTTTAAAACAAGGTGTAAAATGTGCAAAACTTTTGCACCACAAAATTTCTGTGCTGATACCGATATTTGATTGCTTGGAATGACCTCTACTGACACCGATAGATAAAAGTTTTGCACATTTTACACCTTGTTTTAAAGAATTATCTCATTTTTGTGTTGCTATACAATCAGAGACAGAGGATACAGCGACTCCAAATGCTATTTGAAACCATTTGTCACATATACACCAATATATTGGCCTATAATTGGTATCACCAGATAAAAGCATTATTGGACATCAACCGATTGTTTAAAAACATCCGAGTCTCAGGACAGATTATATCGTGGCAATTACACGGGGTGGAATAACATTCAGAAAATGTAATCAACAGAATTTAGTTTATGCAAGTTAAAATAACCACTAAACTATCGGCATAGGTAGATATCAGTCTGAATAATTGGCTATCGGTATTGGTGGACAATTTTCATATCGGTGCATCTCTAATCCAAATACTTTGTGTTTGACAAGAATATACATTGATTTTTGTGAATGTGTTTGTCTTGTTGTTGTTCTTTTAAAATAAACACCACTTGGTTTGATATTTCATTATCTAATACCATGACATGTATACATTTAATTGTGGCTTATGGTTTAAAACAGTCTTTGGAGTCGCTGTATCGTCTGTCTCTGATTGTACAGCAACACAAAAATGACATAATTCTTTAAAACAATGTGTAAAATGTGCAAAACCTTTATCTATCGATATCAGTAGAGGTCATTCCAAGCAATCGAATATCATATCAGCACAGAAATTTTGTCGGCATATTCCTAATTTTCAGAGATGTTCACTCTGTCCATTTTTTGCAGGCTTCAATTGACAATTTCTAATGGTTATTTTCAGTAGGGATGCACCAATATATTGGCCTATAATCGGCATCACCAGATAAAAGCATTATTGTATATCAACCGATTGTTTAAAAACATCCGACTATCAGTACAGATTATATCCTGGCAATCACACGTGGTGAAAAAATGACAACACTTTTGTAGTAAAAAGCGGAAAACTATCTGTATCTACAGTACCGGTATCAGTAGGCATCATTCCAAGCAATCGAATATTGGTTTCAGCACAGAAATACACATAGGTACTCACTCTGTCCATTTCTTGCAGGCTTCAATTGACAAAGAATCTGAGAATCCATACTGGCATGTGGCACAGGATGCTCTGTCTGTTTTTTCTTTAAAAAAAAAAAGAGAGATAGAAATCAAAGTTTATCATTTAGATACAGACAGACAAAACTGTTCTTAAATTAAAGATGCAGATGTTTCAAAGTCCAGTTCTGTGATCATAATGTTTCTTTCCATCTGGCACTAAAGCTTCTGGTCAGACCACACACAGCTGGTCATAACTTTCAGTTATGAGTTCAGCTGCATTCATTTTTAAGACATTTTAGTATTTTGATACAAGAAGCAAAATAAATGCCTCTTAATGATTAATGAACTCTCCTTTAAACCGCTAGACAAACAGGTTTGCAAACCTCCAAAACCTGAAACAATGTTTATTCAATATTCCTCTATATCAGAATTACAATACAGTTTGAGCCCACAAGCAATTGTCTGTGTTAAGTGTGTTGAGCCACAACAGGCTCTTACCATCTCTCACAACACCTTCTCCTGGAGGGCATTTCTCAATCGCCTCGCAAAACTCGCAGTTGTACACAGAACAGTGGAAACCCTGTTTGCACCGACAGGGTTCGGCTGCTATGGAGTTGTATGGACGAGTACGGTTAAAGCCTTTACCTGTAATTAGATAGATGTAAAAAAATCAACATTGCAGAAGTAAACAGGACACATCATGTGAAAACATCAAGTGATGATTCATAACTGACCCTCATCACAATACTTCTGAGGGATGCATTTCATGTCACTGCTGAAGTCCGGCTGGTACTCATCATTACCACAATCACGGCATTTTGTGACTGAGCTGGCAGTGCAGTGGTCGAAAACATATGTCCCTGCATTCAGAAGAAGTTTTGGCAATCAATTTAAGACATAAGAACAGATCTCATTTATTATTCTGTGTTTTCAGTTATGGGCATTAGTTTATTTTTGGCCAGTATATTAACATGGCAAGGAAAAGAAATCTGCAGGGTTTTTAAGTCACTTAAGAATATAGTTCACGTGGGTGTTTGTGGACCCTTTTCCTTTTTCTCTTCTTCTTCTGTTTTTCAATATGGAAAATGGGCAGTAGTGGTTTCATATATTTTAACCGGACCCTGTCTTCACACGCAAGTGATGCAACACTTACAAACCACTACCAATGGAAAGTTTGGGTAAGAGTTTTATCCATGGTACAATTATCTGGTTCATATGGATTAATACTGTACCCACCTGGTTTACATTTTTTGCAGCACAACCCATCGTGCTCATACTCGTCTTGATCACAGTTTATGGCCAATCCTGTCTGAAACAAATGTAACACAAACGTTATACAGCAACATGCCACATCATTACTAGAAACATAAGAGTATGATAGACATTGCATCAGTGAGAGGACCCACAGAGTTTTAAATATAGATGTGTATCATAGGTTAGATGCATGGTTTTAGTATTGCTGAAACCACTAGATAGCAAAAGATCAGACTATAGGTCAAATCTAGTGTCATCGGAATATCCAAATATTCTTTGTTGCTAATTTTTGTTGGATGTTCGTATTTGATGCAACATATGTGACCCTGTCTATAAAATCCAGTCTCATAATCTAATTCTGGATTGGAAGCATCAAAATTTGATTTCACTAATTGATTTTAATCTTTGACATGACCTTGCTCAGTCAATATTAAAGATAAATCACAAAAAAGTAAATCACAAAAAGACTCATACAGTAGCTGGGTTTTTACAGACTGGGTCACATATGTTTGCTGCAATACAAACACACATAAGTAGCATCAAACAACAGATGGATATTTTCTTACTGATGTTTGCAATTACTTTAAGCCATATGATACACATTAATTTTAGTGGTTGTATGAAGTCAGTTTCCTCCCAGAAAACATCCAAATTAGAGATGCGCCGATATATCGGCCGATAAAAGCAGTTTTTCACACTATCTGCCGATATTTTAAAAACACACGATAGTCATCATGGCTGATATATCCTCAATCAGAGGAGAACAAGAAAATGCAATGAATTTGAGCTTTGTGTAAAAAAATTGTAAAGAAACATCACTAGTTTAATGTTCAATATTAATGGTCATAATATGAATGAATAACATTCAGAAAATGTAATCTTCCGAATTTAGTTTATGCAAGTTAATATAACCACTAAACTATCGGTATCGGTAGATATCAGTCTGAATAATCGGCTATTGATATCGGTTGAAAATTTTCAAATCGGTGCATCTCTAATACAAATACTTTTTGTTTAACAAGAGTACAAATTTATTTTTGTGAAATGTGTTTGTCCTGTTGTTTTTCTTTTAAATTAAACACCACTTGGTTTGATATTTCATTACCATGACATTTATACATTTAATTGTGGCTTATGGTTTTAAATAGTCTTTGGAGTCACTGTATCATCTGTCTCTGCTTGTACAGCAACACAAAAATACAGAAAATGAACCAAAAATAACAGACAAAAGTATGGCATGTGGTCTAAATTACTGGTCATAATGATAATCTTAATACATAAGGTTCATCTAAGTGTTAAAAACATCAGGGAAGACAAGAGAGAGAAAAAGTGAGAAAGTGTATATGGGTGATACTCAACTCACAGCAGTATGTAAGAAGAAAAAAGAAAATAAAGCACAAAACACCATCCACATCCCTTCAGATACCACAAATGCATTCCACGTTTTAACAGCAGGGCAAAATTAAACTCAATCCTCTAATTTAGTGCAGATATGAGAAAAGCCAGTCGTCACTCATATAAAAGACAGCATAAAAGAAAATAGTGCCAAGCTCAGCATACTGGAGGCGAGGGCCTCAGGGTTGTAGAAAAGACTTGGCTGAAATAGTAAATATTTCTTTGTGGACCATTAAAATAGGTTTGAAAATACTACAATTTCTTTTTGCAGAGCACAGTAAAAAACTACATGTCTTAAAATCACCACCACGGGTAATGCTAAAATATTTGTATTCCACCCAACATACACAAAACAGGCTGTATTTAAAATGATAGAAATTAACATGATTTATGAATGATGAAAACAATGCCCCTTAAACGTAGAAAGCAGAAGCAGAAGCAAACATTTTCCTATCTGACCACATTCAGTCATATTCCAGTTTCATGGGATCGTTCATGGATCAGTGGATTTAACCATCACCTCAATGGGAAAAATTCTTGTGTATCATGGAAATTTACTAGGAAGGACTTCTTTATCAGATTTGATGAAAAGGACATAACCTTTGCCCAAACAAGTAACCTGTCAAGCTTAGTGTAAAAACAAAAACAGAAAAAACATTTTTATTCAAATTATAAAACAGGCTACATATCAGCCATATTTGTAATATAATGCTTACTATGAAATTTCAGAATAAAAAATATTTTACAATGACTATTTGAAACTTTTACAGCAAACTGATTATTTAAAAATAATGCATTCACTTTGTTTTTGTTAGGACTTTGCACATAGTTATGGGGTTGTTTGTAAGGGTTTTTCTTGTCCTACTGAAAGACCCAAAATCTTTTTGATGGATGTATGAGAAGAAAACACAGGAAACCAACAGGAATGTCCAGAAATCATTTCTGATCCCTCTGCATATGAACATATGGGCAAGCTCAAGGGACACAACATATTTTCATTGACTAAATATATAAGATCATGGTCAGTTACGCCCTGAAAAATTATAGCCTATGCTAGAAAATATGCACCGGACACGAGATGTCTTTTTCTCACTGAACATCACTATGTTTAGCTGCATGTATGGTATGTTCAGCTGTAAGTGACTGAAGTTTAATGACTTTATAGGCTCAGTTCATTGACGGAAATAATGCCACAAGTATAATTTACTTAAAGATGTCTTGCATACTACTGAAACTATACCTAAAAATAATGTATTCATAAATTATTTTAATCAAATTAAAGTTTTGGGATGATTTTTTAAAGATTACGTATGAAATATGGCTTTCAGCTGTGATAAACAATGACCACTCACTTGGCAAGCCAATTACCTGAAGAATACACTAACTATATTTACTCATAATTGAAGGTAGAAAGAAAGTGTTCAATGTTATCAGAATTTTTGAGAAGTTTTGAGATACACAAACATTGTCTTTCATAATTCTTACACCTTGGCAAGCTCAGACCTGCATGCAATGCAACAAAAAACAAGTTTACACTTTTGACCTGAATCTGATAGACCGTTAGATAACTTAGACAGCTGTAAGACTGATTTACTGTGTGTTTGTCTATCTGTCTGTCTGTCTGTCTGAATGAATGAATGAATGAATGAATGAATGAATGAATGAATGAATGCACGAATGAATGAATGAATGTATGTATTGACAAAAAAGGTATAGGCCTACAAGAAATATAAAGAAAAACAGAATGAAATAAGAAAATAAAGAAATATAGAATTTAAATGATTAACGTTACCGATGGGGCAAAAATCTTGTTTTGAAATAATAGGTTGACACGAAAAACTTTTCATACGCTGCCAAAGTTGGATTTTAGGGAAGCACGCAATCTTGGCTGTTTTGCACATTTCATCATTTTAATTAGATGACGATCACATTTACATTTGGGGGAAAACTTCCAGTTGTTCTCCACGAAAAGCCCACGCGCAGCTCACTTATGGTTTGGTTAATAAAAACATGAACGAAGCACATCTCATTGACTCGCTTAGATGGAGTTCCCCTCAAAAATTGTACAACAATTACATCTAACGTTATCTGCTAGCAAAAAACTACTCACATCAGAAAGAGACACTGACTGTGTAACGTTAGTACCTAACTAAACAGGAAAAAAACTAACTGGACAGCAGTTTTAGAATGATTTGGAACCTGATGCCCCCGAAGTGCTGCCTAGTAACTGGTAATGTTTACACATTACACACGCAGCGAACTGACTAGTGTACAGTATGTAACACACACGAGCTGTTCCCGCTGAAATCCCTGACAAAAACCAGTTTTTGGTTTAATGTAAACCAAGTAACGTTAACCACAAATGTCTCATTGTGGTAGCATAGCCAATCCATGCTATTTGTAGTTATCCTTTGATAATACAAATAATTACGACATTTTTCTATAATAAAACCATGGTTATTATGAAGGGAATTAAGAGGGTAACGTTAAAGGAGTGAGGAGGAGGTGGGGTAGGCCTACACTAAACTATTTCTTGTAAACAGTGCAAAATAACATCACGAAATAAGGATACTTTCTCCTCTACTTAAAGGTCCACCTAACCAAATGCCCGAAACAGTAATATTTAATATAATATAACGTTATAAATTCCCACATGGCAATAAAAAAAAAGATGTGCTTGCCTTCACGGGGCGCTGCGCAGACAGATCAGCTTATGACACTGCATGATTGCAGCCAGTGCCGCGAGAAGGACTGGAAAGCTGTTCTTTCGAATCGCTCTCGCGGTACTTCAATGTCATACGCCGAACGTCTGCGCAGCGTAAAGTCGAACACACCTTGTAGAACTCTGCGTGCGATCTAATGTACTTTGTTTACAATGAGTTATAATGAGTTATCAACCGTAAACAACCTACCTGTGTGCATAGCGCAAGAACCAAGTGCGTGATCCATCCCTGAAATATCCAACTGGCTGAAAAATTCAGTCTCATTATTGTAAACTTTAAACGTCGCCCCGACGAAACTTTTTCAGTGTAAATGTATTGTCCAGAGCAGTTGGGCTGTCAGTGGTAAAAGATGATGGGCAAACGATGAAGCTCCACAATGCTGTGCTTCAATGAATCTCATGGATCATGTCCCATGATGTTCAGTCACCCCTCGACTGCCGCACTCACTGTCTTTCCACAGCACTACAGTCATGTGCGAGCAGTCTCTTTACACGCTCCTCCCATTCATCGTAAACAAACTATTCATACTAACACCTGGATAGTCATCACTGTTGTTACTTTTGTTACAATTGTTTGAAAAATAATTCTTTGAACAGTCATTTCCAAGTAAAGCTCAGTTGGTAGAGCGCAAAGGTTGTGGGTTCGATCCCAGGATCAAACAAATATGATTCAAATCATAGACTGTAATTTTTTTCCCAAATGATTCAAATGTGTAGCTGGAATGCTAAAATGTAAATTATAAAACAGTTAAATAATTTTTATTTACAAAATGAATATTTACAATATTATCTGTTGGAAAATATACATTTTAACTGATTCAGTTCAGAATTAATCAGAAAATAAATTCTACGGACAGCAAATATAATCATTTTGTAAATTCATAAGTTTTGTGTATTGACATGAAAGTCACAGTAAAACGTCATAGTAAATTGTAGTATACTGTATATTCTAGTAACTGAAACACACTGTTAAAGTAAACTACAGTCTGTAGTAGGCTACTAATTAGTGAATTGATAAACTGAAGTAAATACTCTAGTATACAAGAGTATAGCCTACTACAATATTTATGATAAGGTAAAACCATTTAAACATAAAACCATTTATAACTACACTTGTAGTATAGTATAGTACTACAGTGTATCAATTCGCAAGATAATAATAGAGTCTTGGATTAATTACTATAAAAGTTTATTATAGTAAACACAAAAGTATAATTTAGTAGCCTATTGTTCATGTGAGAAAACTTGCATGCTTTGAGCATGGTTCATTCAATAGAGTCAGTCATAAATTTAATTGTTGCAAATTCAAAGTGGATATAAGGGATAGAGTCTAAATCACATTACAGCACACATTAAAAAGCTCATATAAGATTTCTCACCCTTATCTTGCTTAACTGTCAGCCTACATATCTTTCAATTGGCACCTGTCTTTGGTAATCTGGGTAGGTGTATTCTTTGAATGATTGCTTTTGTCTGAAACTTCGCCAGAAGTTTCACTAATCTACAATCCTGTCGCTTTCAAGCCCAAAGCTATACCATGCATGTCCCATTATTCCATTTCTACCTGCTTTGAATAACAGTCATCAGTAAAGCTGAAGGGCATGTTTCGGCACCCCTGCACTCTCCTTCATGCAGCTACTCTATAGCCATGCATGCAAATCAGGTACATGTTGTCCTCAGTTCCTGGAGGACTTTCAAAAAAGTTGCTTTGACAGAGTTTATAGAGATGTCACAACAGACCAATTGTTAGTTCAGAAACAAACTCATCCAACCTGACTCAAACATGTTACTATTAAGTAATAACCGAGAAATATCAATTATTAGCAGAGATTTAGTGCTTCGCCATTAATATAGTAACATCCACAAAGTGACAAAACATATTGTAGTGACTCATTATATTCTTGATCCAGGACATTGTTAACCATCTCTTAAGAAATAAGCAATAGGTGCATGCTTTCTTTCACCTGTAAAACTTTTGATTCATTATGAAATGTGTGTTCAGAGTCTATAAGAGAAACCTAGATTGGCTCTGACACTCTCTAAAAATGCATTAAGTTATAATTTTCCATCAAAGTGGCTGTGCATAGGCTGCAATTCATAATTTTAAAGTTCATGTTTGCTGCCTTGTTATATGGAGTACATGGTCAACAAGGCAATAGAAATGAAAACAAGGAGAGGCAGAACGTTCTTGTGGTTCAATCTACCTCTCTTTAGCTCTCCGGGTTTGGAAAAGTTCCTGATTTCTGACTCATAGTCTTCTTCAACTCTTGCCCTGCACCGTGAGTAACTAATCCCTGCTGATGAAATTTCCGCACATACTGCTGATCACCTCTATGTTGTACACAGATCACAGGAGCACCTTTTGTAGGTTCCCTATTACAGTACATTTTATGCAAATAGCTCCGTTAGAGCTCTGAGGTTTCTTATGCATTATAGTAAACAGAAAAAAGGTTGCATTAGGTAAACATAAAAGTTAAAGATTAAAATTAATATGCAAATTTACTTCACCTTGAGTCAATAAAACTGACTTCTGTGGAATCAAACAAAGACTAAAGGGAGTAAACCGATTCAAAAGATTTGAACTAAAATTGTCTCATAGCAACTGGTGACCATGTGATCAAAAACCCATTTATCATCTTCTGAACTTTGAAACATTTTCTCATAATGTAGGGGAAGAAACAAGTACAAGTCTTTGAAGTACTTGTTCATTTTTGAAGGCCATATGTTTATTGTAGTAACACCTGCTTGAAGTTTAAACTAGGTGCCACAGTTGCGTTATACGTTTAAGGGCCATGCAGTATATAAACTGATATGAACCCTATGAATGAGGAAGTGGGACGAACAATGTGCTACTGTCATTTGCTTAAAAGGTACTCAAGTGCAGATATTACTGTATTATGATTGTTGTAAAGCCTGCTGTTGGAGGGACAACTAACTGAAAATGTACTTTATCCAAGAGGTCAGAAGACAACAACTACTTAGAGCCAGATGTACATAAGTACACAAGTGGTCTTCGCCTTTTATTATCTTATGACACTGATTTCAAATATACATGTTATTAGGTATGGTTCTCTTAATTCACTGTATTTTACAGTTATTTACGATTGAAACATACCCAACACAAGAGAAACAAAACCCCAGATAATTTTACACACTTATAGAAAATATTCTCCAGAGACACAGCAACACAGAGACAACAGGACGAGGAAGGAATCAGTGTTTCGATTTCATAAAGTTCACATTTAAAAAAAAAAAAAAAAAACCTGTAGTGATGTAAATAAGCCTCAAAAATAAATCAACTAAAAAAAAATATGACAAAAAACAATAAACATGAGTGCAAATTTCTTTGGAGGCTGGAATATATACTTTAAGACATAAATATGTTAAAATATATCAAAGACAAATAAAACAAAGGCAGACTATTGACTTCAAGTAGATGATCCCTGTAAGCAGAGGATCATGGGAAACACACCGAGCAGCTCTCATTTCTTTCTCTGGAAAACATTAGCCAGCATAGCACCTGAGGTGGTCAGCTGGCCCATCTTACTTAAAAACTTTGTCTTTGCATCCTCACCCACCAGACTGGCTGCAATAGAAATGGACCTGAAAAGAAACAACATCAAATCTGAATGAACGTGGTCTGTTTGGCATTAGTTGAAATGCTTGCTCCCTTGCTGTTTTGGACAGAATGAAGTCATATTCAGATGTGACTACCAAGAATACTCCCAGAAAATGCCACCCATTGCTTTAGTATAAGTGTCTGCGTTTTAATAAATTATTAGTATAACTTTTTGAAAAAAGTCCTGATTTAAATTGCCCAAAAGTGCAAAAAACTTGTTAGGGCCACAATAATTTACATGGCTACAGTACATTCATGCTTAAATGTCACCCACCCAACTAAATATAAAAAGAAATCCTGGATGTCTCGTGGCAGAGCAACCCACACGCTTTGAGAAGGGCAGATTCAACTAATATATACTGACTCTCAGTGACAGACCGAATGATAGACCTCTATGAAGATATAATGTTCAAACATTTATAAATATCTTAGAAAGTCTTGGATGAAAACCACTGGCAGCTACACTACTCGCTGTGAAATTAAAGAGATGCATGCTGTTAACATCACGCCGCATCTTTAGGTTAAAGGCTTGAAAGAGTGCCAGGTGTGTTCACAAGCCGGGAATACTTCATTTATAAAACTTACTAAACAAAATCCTTTATAAGGA
>JAPMOP011218269.1:0-10838 GCA_029874735.1 Cobitis vettonica | reverse complement strand
ACCACCAGTGATATTAAATAGAATCGTTGGGTGAAGCGGTCATAGCCGTGTTTTATCGTGAATAAAGCACAGCTTGACCAATCAGAATCAAGGATTGGAACTAACCGTTTTATTAAAAAAAATCACACATATAGTAGGAACCAACTCCTAGTCTATTTTTTTCAAGGGAATGCTCATAAAAATGTAAACCCATATAAAGTGATGGCAAGTGCCATTTTATACCTCATGTGAAAGTAATCATTTTGAGTGTATAAAGAGTTTATGCTTCAAGCTAAGATTTAGCCATTTGGGAACTCTTAAGAAGCATAATCCACCTCATCTTAATATCATCATCTAAATGAGTTTAACATAAGAATGGTCCATCAGGCTAAAGTGTGTTATCAGGGATGGGAATATCCTGATGACTCTGGTACATAGTAGACCAGAAAATGTATAGAAGTAGTTTTTTACAGTATCCCACAGTCAGAACTGTGCTATTTCCCATGATTTAAAAGAGTACAATCAAAAGATTGTGCCTCAGGAAGTCTACTAATGAACCAAACAATTTAATGAAGTGATTCTATAGTCAAAGATAGCTATTTGATTATTTCATTTATGTATTTTTGTCCTTTCTTTCGGTTAACTTTCTTCCTTTCTACTTTTCATCTTTTACATCCGTCTTTGTTTTTATCTTTGAAATAAAAAATTAAATTAAAAGACATGAACTGGTCCTGTTGTTCATTTCAGATGATGAAACATTCTGCCTGGAGGCAGATGACTGAGCCTGGCTTTTGGGCAGGTTTCTTGGTCATTTTATGTACCCTCAGTATGGCGTTGGATGTCCACCAAGCTCTGAAACATTCATCCATGCACAGCAGGGTTCTTCAAAGACAAAAGAGAGAATGGAAATGGGACAAACTTTATGTGTATGAGGAAATGGAGCCAAAAATCCCACCTGAAAAAATTGGAAAGGTAAATGGTCCAAACCATGATGAAAGGAATAAAGAACATAGTGCTAGTATAAAAATCTATCTGCTACTTAATCTAAATATTCAAATGGAAAGTCAAATAAATGAACTGCATTTAACAATATTAAAAATAACGAATGATGAATAATGATAAAAACTTTTTCATTTTTGCTTTTTTGTTACTTTTCTTTTTAGCTAGAAAATACTGAGTATGCTGAGCATACACGATTTATCCTGGATGGGGAAGGTGCCAATGAGATTTTTACTGTGAATGATGTGGGAGATATATTTATCAATGCAAAGCTGGACCGAGAAAAGAAGAAATTCTACAATCTCTCAGCTTCACTCATTGACATTAATACCGGAAAGCCGATTGACAAAAATGATTATTTTGTAATTGTGCTGCTTGATTTCAATGACAATAGACCTGTTTTTCCACCTGACCTCTGTGGATCCATCAGTGAATCATCTAAAACAGGTACTGTTATTTATCATAGAGTAGCATAGGTCTGTGTGCGTGTGTGTGGGTTGGTATATGTGGTTTACAGGGACATGAATAGTGTATAATGACACAGGAAGTGTCCCAATAAACTGAACAGCTAAAAAACATACTAAATGTTAGTTTTTCATAGATGAAAGACTGCCAACAGGTTTTTGTGACATTGGGGTTAGAGACTGGGGTATGGGAATTAGCGTGCATGTGTGCGTGCATGAATCTTCTGGTTGGTATTTATATGGATGATTTCACAAGTGGATTCAATCACAGATGAACCAATAACCCCTATATATACACAACCATATTACAGAACTATACAGGGATTATTTTATTTCTTTAATTATTTTTTATTAGTTATTTATCTTTACATATAACTCTTGTTATGGAAAGATTACATTAAACATACAATTCCACGTTTGTTTAGACATGATACCACGTTTTATCTTACATGTAAAATGGTACAGTAGTATAATTGAGTCCCGTATAATAAATATAATATAAAGTTTATGATTTAATCATTCAGTTCCAAGGTATATACCTGTACTGTATGAAAGTACTAAGGTTTTACCAATTTAAACCAGCACATTATCATGGCTCTATAAATATGCATGTTATCATTTATTAGGAACCAAAGTGATGACAGTAAACGCAACTGATGCAGATGATCCAACCACTCCAAATGGAAAGATTGAATACAAACTTGTGAATGGGACAGACCTCTTTCAAATCAACAGTGAAGGTAAACATTTGCTAACAGACTTTTACAAGAATACATTATAATTACAATAAATTATCATTCAAATTTTTAATATGAGCCTTCGATTTGCTCAATTTCAGGTGTCATCAGCAACTCAAAAAGCACACTTGACCGAGAAAAACAGAATCAGTATCTGATAGAAGTACAAGCCAAAGATATGCCAGGATCAAGTGCAGGAAATACTGCTACAACAATAGTGACCATCAACATTAATGATGTCAATGACAATATTGCCACCTTCAAGAAAGGCAAATACATTTTACAATCTGTACAATTAAAATACCTAAAAGCAGTCTTGTATGCATTATTACTTTGCAGATTAAACTAAAAAATATTAACAGACCGATACTGTCTCCTCTAGGAAAATACCAATTTAATGTGAGAGAAGACATAAAACTAGGATCTGAAATTGGCATAATTGGAGTGGAGGACAGAGATGAGATACAAAACAAAGATCCAACATTTACTTTACATAATTATGATTATATGTTTGAAATGAAACCAAATAAGGAGAAAGATGGAAGTCTTCGCCTCAAAGAGGTATGTATTTAAAGCTTCACTACTAAACGTGCTATTAATCTTATGTTGAAATTGTGGTAAATAAAGCATTAGGATGGTGTTTAATTTTTTCAATTTTTTCTGCTATAAATCACAGCCTCTTGACTACGAAACAAAGAAGATGTACAGTTTCTCTGTAAATGTGGATGAGCGCAGGGTGTCTAAATCACCAGATAACCCAGAAATGAGCCATCTAAAGAAAGCCCAAGTCATCATCAATGTAATTGATGTTGACGAACCACCTGTTTTCAACCAAACAGAATACAAGTTCAGCATTTATGAGGGCCCTTTCAAGAATCCAGTCATTGGAGCTGTCTCAGCAAGGGATCCAGATAACATTGGTCACAAAATACGGTATAACCTTAACTGCCTGCTTATGTGTTGAAAAGGAAATAAAGCTGTGATGAAAGTTATACAATTATACACAGATAAAAGACTGGTTTAAGCTAATGTTGCCATATGATCCCACTATAGGTACTTTATTGAAGACCCATATTGTCCTGTAAGTGTAGATCATATTCAAGGGTATCTTTCCTTAAAGAGACAACTGGATAGAGAGCATGAATCATCCTACACATGTCAAGTTATAGCACAAGAAGATGTGCAAAATGGTATGATAAAAACAACCTCTTAACTATCACCTCGAAATCATACAATTCTGATCTTATTTTAATAGCATATACTGGAGGGATCAGTTTGTTGATTTTGCACTGGCTAAATTAACTGGTAACCGAAGACAACATGGTTAATTTACATAAATAGGATATAATGTAACTTCTGCGTTTTTTCTGTGTCAGTTATTAAGGTTATTTGGGTGATTGTTGGAAATTAGCTAGCAAATTTTATATAGGAATTAAACTTACTCTATCAATCTGTCTAATATATGTATGAACCTCTTATAGAGTCAATAGCTTTAAATAATAATATGACAACAACAAGAGTGACGGACAAGAGTGAGAATAATTTTGAATCATCAACAGTGTTCCTGTATCTCAGGTGGTAGAGCATTGTGTTAGCAAGTTCATAGGTTTGATCCCAGGCAACACACATGCTGATAAAAGAAATATATTGATTGAATGTAAGTTGCTTTGGGTAAAAGCCTCTGCCAAATGCATAAATGCAAATATAGAAATGTATAAAACGTTTCTGTTCTGCTTCTTCAGGTAAAAAATCCTATGCAATGGTTAATCTGAAAGTTCTTGACATTAATGACAACCCACCTGAACTAACAAACGGGAGCTATGTGTATGTTTGCGAGAGTGACACACCAGGCACGGTAAGAAATTATTGGCAAACATTTCAAAGTCCATGATTTCTTTTTCTCCTATCGTGATATATTTTCCACACATTAAATTACCTCAATCTCTTGCAGCTCATTGGAATTATTGGTGCACATGACCAGGATGAGAATTCTGGCAGATTCCGCTTTACTTTGGCAAAAAAGAGTTCAAACTTTTCCCTTCATGACAACCAAAGTGAGTAAACTGATTGTTAAAATTTAAAATCACTTTATGGTCATTAAAAATCCCAGGATGTCATTTGAAAAGAGTAGGGGTGTGCCCCAGCATCCTGGCCAAACTTTCTCATTGGCTTACTAATCATCCCCATATATACTGGCGATATTACTCCTCTCCACTAATAAGTTAGTGTGTGGTGGGCATTCTGGCGCAATATGGCTGCCTTCGCAACATCCAGGTGGATGCTGCACATTGGTGGTGGTTGAGAAGAATCCCCCCTTTCATATTTAAAGCGCTTTAAGTGCTGCAGAAAAGCGCTATAAATGTAACAAAGTATTATTTTTTATTTATTATAAAAGTAGTACTTTAACAATTAAGCAAAGCCACTGTACCAGATACATTACGATCAAGATTTGTAAAGCAAAATTGTGACCCACTCTGTGAAAACCCAGCTAAAGTCTTTTTTTGTGATTTAAAATCACCTACATAATGAACGTAAAGAACATTATCTGAAAATATAACCTTGATATATTTAATATTGACTAAGGCCATGTCAAAGATTGAAATTCAGGTGATTAGATTGGTAATAATTCGATTTTGAGATTTCAGCCTGGATTTGACAGTACACTCTTAGAATGGATGTGTTAAACACAAACACACTAAATGCGTTACTTTTAACACAACTTGTGTTTTATTTTAACACAAAATCAACACATAGGGCCAGATTTACTAACCGCTTGCGCCAGCGCAAACCATCATTTTTGCAGTAAATAACAATGCCTGATGAACATATTATTCAAAAATATTGTTTGCCAAGCCATGTTATTTATTATTTGCTGAAGTAAATAAAACGGGGGTCACTAGAAGAAGTCACACAATACCAGGTATTTTAAAACTTATTTCAAATCTTAACTTTTCAGTCCGTGGTGCTGAACTCAAGCCCGTCACGCGTTAAATCTTCAGCTCTGCTTATTTGCGACCCTGAACTATTTTGCTCTGCTCTTAATAGATTGCGTTGGTCATTATGGAAATCAGCTGTTGTGCTTGTGTTAATTAATTTGTGGAACTACTGTGTGTTTGTGCACCTTTCACCCTCAAACAAGATAAGAGCAAGCGTCCTCTTTTTAAAGTTTCTGCTAATATGACAGTTAACAGAAAAAGAGCGCTCACGCTTCAATATTTGATTGACAGGACAGCTGCATCCGTGGTTGCCTAGCAATATAAAAAGCTGCACCGTACTGCTCTTTTTTAAAGTGACCAAAAAAAGGCAGTGCGGCGCGTTTCCACGCCTTTAAAATGAATTTGGTGTGATTGGCCCCTTAGGGGGGTGATAGTGTAGGTCATGTTCTAGTAAAGACATATATGATCAGAAGTTTGTGCTTACAGTTTGTGCTTAAAGTTTGTGCCCCCATGAATTAAAAAAGAAACTTTTTTCCTTTTAGTATAAATATGCTGGGCTTAAGGATAAATATAAACTGGTCCAAGACACTTACAAAATGCTCATACAGAAGATATAAGCATTCAAAACCTACAGTTTGGCACATGCGCTAAAAAGTCTAGAATTTTTATGACATCCCCCTACACTTCAACTTCTTATCAGATTTCCTATTCAATCAAATGCTCTTTAGATGCTGAAGCGTCCCGCCCTCCACATTTTGTTACAGTACGTCTATGCTGGACTGTGCCATAAATTAAACGCTATTGGTTTTTTTAAAAAGTGGGAGGGTCTTCTCGATAGTTCCGTTGTTTCAGTTAAACTGACGTCACCACATCAAATTATGCTGCACATTCCAAGGCACTTCAGTCGGCCTTTACATAAGATTTAATAAGCTTTTACCTTCAGTTCCTGCTGTTCCAAATGCTACTGCAAACCAAACTGCTAATCATTGTTTTTGTAATCACATACAAAAATGTAATCAAACTTATTTTAAATCAATAAGTCAAGTTATATGAATGCCAAAGTGAGGATTTGCTCTTCCTACTATTGTGTGGAATGTGATATTCTTAGGCCTTGCATTGAAATGTCACAAGGATCTCAGCAATGCTTCCCAGCAAGCATCAACAGAATAACAAAAGCAGAGTCTGGTGACAACAATAGCACTGCTGATTAAACCCATCAGCTTGCACCTGTGTTAGATGTAATCAGTCATTTCCCATGACTATAAGCAAAATTAATCAATGCATCTCTTCAATAATTTATATTTGTTTTAGATAACACTGCAAGTATTGTGCTGAAGCAGGGAGGTTTCAGTACAGAACACTCATCAGAGCACATTCTTGAAATCGAGATTTCTGATGGAGGCACACCAGAGCAAAAGAGCATTAACCCCCTCCACATTAAAGTGTGCACGTGCCAGTCGGGTCGGAGGATGGAGTACTGCAGGGCGTATGCCCAGACTGGAGTGAGCGTTAGTGCGCTCTTAGCCATACTTCTCTGCATTGTCACAATCTTGGGTAAGTAGGTTTATATAGTTATATTCCTTTATTTACCTTCAATTATGCAAGATAATTGACGATGGACTGTTGAATTATTTTAAAAGTAATGCACACCCAAGCTGGTAATGTGGCGCGGCACGACACAAAGTGTGCATTATTTTAAAATAATTCAAAGGACCGGAGTCAATTATTCCGCTTATACCACGGTTACCACAGACATTGCTCTGGTGGTTATTTTAAGACATTTTTGACAGGTCAGGTGTGCGTTTATTGAAAAAATAATGCATACCCGTGGAACATTTCTCAACCAATCAGAGTAAAGCATTCAACAGCCCCGTGGTATGAATTTCTGTATAGCCCAGTGGTAGAGCATTGCATTAGCAGCGTTATAGGGGTTCAAAACCACACACATGATAAAAATGTATACTTTGCCTTGGATAAAAGCATGGTAAATATGTAAAGTGAAAAAGGTAAAGTGAAATGTAAATGCAATTTCTGTCTGTTTTTTATGTTAGTGTTTCTACGCTGCTTGTCTGTAGAGATATCTCTATTGGACAGTATCCCATTTAATTTAATAAATCATATGATCAAAGTCAAATTTATGCACTTTTTCCCTCTTCAAAATAAAAACATTTCATCACATCAAGCCCACGAGCCCAAGAGTTTATGAAGTATTCATGGCATAACATGAGGCTGATCCTATTAATCATACAGGTGCACATTTATAAGCATGTTTTCTCCCATTAATTTCCCAAGTGGAGACAGAGTTTATCTCATTTGCTGTCTTTGGATCCTTTAAGTTGTCTGATTATATAAATAATCCAGGTACCAAATAGTGTAAATAAAACCTTGTAACTGCTGTATTCTCTTTTATTGACTCCAAGACTGTCCCTGCTGGGTATAGGCTTTGTTAGTTAGTATATGTGATGAGCTGAAGACATTTCATTTTCACAGAAGTAGAATAAATCTGCAACTTTGCAGTTTGTGTGCACATATCTAGAGGCGAGAAACAAGACAGAAGTGCAGGGGTGACGATAATTAAAAGACAATAAACTGATCTGCTGTCAGATGCATGAGAGGTGTTAAAGACGTGCTTGACAACACCAGCGCTACTTTAAATTCACATGGATTCCACATTATGTTATTTACCAGTTAGACCATCATTTAGATTCATTACTGAGTTCTGTTTTTTAACTATTTATATTTTGTTATTTAGTTGAGGTTAATTCCATTATGTTAGTGTATTGTGGGTTACCCCAGAGGTGTTTTGCCTTTGAGCAAAGGCTATACATTATTTAAAGTAATAATGAAATGTGGTTACTGTATTATTTATGGTTAAGTTCAGGCAACCACAGCTGTCAGTCTTCACATTAAATTTAACGACACAATTTTTACAGTGTCTATTTCTCCCATCCTGTAGTCATTGTCATCCTCATTGTATTGCGGAGGCGTCATCAGAAAGATGCTTTTGTCACCCTTGGCAAGTCATCTGGAGAAATCCATGAACAGCTGGTGAGATATGATGAGGAGGGTGGAGGAGAAATGGACACAAACGGTTATGACGTCTCCATCCTGACTTCTGCCTGCCATGACAGCAGCTATCAGCCCCCTCCTGGACCTGGACAGTTATATGCTATGGTGAAGAAACCCCCGGCCTGTAAGGGTGACATGGCTATGATGATCGATGTGAAGAAGGATGAGGCAGATCACGACCGTGATGGAATTCCCTATGATACATTACACATCTATGGCTATGAGGGATCAGAATCCCTGGCAGATTCCCTCAGCTCTTTGGGCTCATCTTCCAATGCATCCAGTTTGGACTACGACGTCCTGCATGAGTGGGGACCGCGTTTCAGGACCCTGGCTGAGCTTTATGGAATAGATGGCTCTGACACTGATAGCTCTTACAGATCCTTAGAAAGGAAGGAGATGAAATTAAACTAAGGATCTGTTAGATGCTTAAATTCAGTAAGATGGTAGCTGCTGTTGTCCCTTTGTGTCAGAGCCCTTTTAAGAAAGTGACTGAAAGTGCCAATACTTGTTTCATTTATGTATTGTTAGAACATTATGACAAGCACTACAGTATTTGTAATTTTCAAATAGAACGTGTGTCAGTATAAAAACTTGCCTACTTTTTGTACAGACTGAAATCAGCTTTTTGTATAAATAGCATTTCTTTGTACACTCTAAAATTTATTTTGCTACCTTAAAATTTTTAAATATAATCAAACTGGCTTTACAAGTCATTTCAACTTAATACATTTTGACTACATTTTCATTTTTAAACTTGCAATTTTAAGGCAGCAAATAAATGCCAATTTTTACAGTGTACAAAGTAGCACTTGGCACTGGAATAAACTCTTTTTTTATTCTTAATGCAAATTTAATTCAGGTTAACTGATGGTAACTTACTACTTTTTTGCATCTTGTACTCCACAAAAAAATCTCAGTTCATCGGTTTAGTTCATTTTTCTTTCTAGTCTCATGGTCAGTTTTTTTCTAAAGGCTCCATTGTTCAGCAAATGACTCTTCACATCAGGAAAACCACTCTATTGCCATGGGAGCAACAGAGGAAGTGAAGATAACTGTATCTTGAAAGAATTAAAGACTACTCCGAGTATATTTGACAGGAATCATCAGCACATTGATTGTTATGTGTTAATCCCAAATCTCTAAGGTCGACCACTATAAGGCAATTGGAGACATCTCAGGAAATGTGTAGTAAATTGTATGCTTTATGAAATGTGAGAAGCGATCTGAATAACCATGTGAATCATGAGTATATATTTAACTGGGTCCTAAGACAATGCACAGTTGAAGTTGTTGAATTTGAAGATACAGTAGTTCAACCTAGTTTTACTACAGTGTTGTTTATCTTAAAGCAAGACTAAATTGACGAGAGATCCTTCTTTCGTTGAAAAATGCGTAAACCACCTTTTTCCTTAAATATTTACCTGTGTTCACAATCTCTACCCTACTTCCCCTATTAACCACAGGCACAATATGTGGAAGCCACCTTCTCCCTTTTCCTGTAGGGAATTACATGCCAAACACTCTTCTCCCATCTCGGTCTAAATTACCGGTTTTGTCTAAAATGTCAACTTCCTGTCTATATGCAGCGCAAGGAAACTCACTTCCTGTTCCTTTATCTTTAAAGTAAAGGAACACATTGGAACTGTTTTCCTGTTTTCTCATCTTAGAGTGATAAAGAAAGAAAACTTAAAGCAGGAAAATGTTAAAGAACAATATAAATCATGCTTTCTTTGTTACAAGGACATTGTCTTTTCTTTAAGTGAAAAAAGTGCTGTTCTTGCTTGATTTCCTCAAGTTTTGTATTTTCATTTAATTTCACTATATAATTTGACTACAATTAAACTGTTTGCCTAAATTATTATATCTTCCTTATAGCTGTACTGTATCATTTTAGTTTTAAAATAGATGTACCATCACTAGAACACATATATAAATAATTGTTTAGGCTATTATCTTGTGATTGTAAGAACTTACTTAAAATATTCTCATAAGGGAAAAATCTCATATAAAAAACTTTACAGAAAAACTGGAACTATAAATATGAAAGCCTTCAGTGCACTGTATTTGTAATTGTTTCTTACTGTTGTCATAATCATTGTGTGTATGCTGTTGAATCGGTTATACTTGATAATAATGTTTTGTAATGTAAAATGTGTTGAATGAGCATTTTTATAAATGAACAGATTTCTCAGTCTGTGTCTGAGATGGTCCAGTAGATGTCAGTGTTGGGCAGTCAGGCTAAACATTTTGATGTTCTTGTATATGTTAGAGAGAAAACAATATGTGCCTTTTTTCTATTGTTTTTATTGTTAAATAGTTTTTTGTCTTTGAAAACTGCTGATTTTGTATTTGAGTAATAAACCTCACACTCAATAAATTGCTTCACTGTTCTTAATTTAAAAATGTATACATACACTTTCGGAGAAATGGCCCTTACTTGTCACTGCAGAAGTACCCATGTAAAAAGTAAAGCTTTGCTTGTTAAGAGTTCATATTAAAACCTTACAGCTACAAATTGGAACCAAAGAGTGCAAATTAGTAGTATCTCAAATTTACATATTAGTAATATCTGTATCCAGCACTAGCGTAGCCAGGATTCTCAATGTGGGTGGGCTCAGAGAAAATCAGGTGGGCCTAGCCTAAAATGCATC
>JAPMOP011218080.1:0-11262 GCA_029874735.1 Cobitis vettonica | reverse complement strand
GAAAGACAGCCGCCTTCGCAGATCCGTGAGGGTCATATCCTCGCAATGAGAACATGAACCCCCGCTGAACGCTCTAAGCGAGTTCCCAATTCGTCGGTCATGACGTGACGTCGTGGTGACCGACTGAAAGGGAACCATGGTTTTGCTGATAGTAATCAATACACCAAAAAAACATGGCTACTACACTTTTACCACAATAAAACCATGATTAATTTTTGTAAGGGCTGTGGACCAAAGCTGCAGCGTAATGTGACCCCATTAATCTCCACAACCCAATTGCACCACATAAACTTCTTTGGATTCATTTGAAAATTATAGGAAGGTGTTTTGGAGTTGGTTTGAAACCAAACTCTTCAGGAAGAAAGATCTTTGAGACTTGAGCGTGGTGTTATATGGCACGTTCATTGCAAAGCATTATGGGAGAGATGCCAGGGTTTCAGTCTGTGAGGAGCATTTATAGAGGGCAACCCAGTACAGAGTGAGATATGATATGGGCCTATCATGTGATTTCGAATAGGGCGGCAGGGTAAATGGTCCCTATTTCTGCCGCTGCTGTGTTTGAGGATCCTTTTCTCATTTGACCCACATAAGAAAGCAATTTGTTGCAAAAATGACAAATCACCTTCAAAGTAACTATAATGTTTGCACATATTCTATGCCTGTTAATCTGGAGCTTTGACAAATTTCTTTATAAAATAAAAACATTGTACAGAAGATGCCGTGCTTTATTGATCATTGTAAGTTATGTTTATGAATAGACTTATGTTTGTAGAAGATGCATTCTTGAACCCTACCGTAATGCATTTAAAATGACTCAAACGTAAGTGACCCCATTTAAAAATGTTGTTACATTTTCAGTCTGAATGAAATTACATTTCTGTGCATGGCTGAGATAAAACCGTGACATTTCCAAGTAATTATCTCCACATTATTTCACATCAATGTTTGCTGAAAGAATTATTTTCACCCCCCTGAGCCGCCCTAAGCCCGAGCGTTTTGTTTCTCAGTTAGTCATTTCCAATGTGTTGTCACTGCGTTTGACATTGTCATGCGCCTGGCACTCGTCCTGCATACAAATACATCCTATGTCTCTCCCTGTCGCTATAGCCTAGGTCGTTAAAAATGGTAATGCTTCATTTCCTGACAGTGAAGATTCGGCCTTGTTAAATGCTAAGGGTGTGATTGGAGGAAAACCATATACAGATGACTGCCTCCAACCCTCACCTTTCTGTTTTAACCTCTAATTAGAACTGGAGATGTGGGCACTTTATCCCATTGAATACTTTATCGGTTACATGATTTAAAATCAAGGACAATGGGGATAAAGGACTTTATAAAGGACTCATTTGCACCGTAATTAATTGGGCCGGTGGACACCCTGTATGAAATTAAAGGCAATTAGGCTCCGACCGTGCCTCAATAACCTATTTAAAAGCTTCTGTATCCATTTAATCAGCAGGTAGAAAACCTGTGTCATTTCACTGTGTTGTGCATGACGTGCCCTGCTGTGGGATCTTCATGGATTTACACACAACAGCTGGACACCTTGGCCAATTTCAAATCCAAGTTTTATTTTTGATCCATTTTGAAAAGAACGCTTTAACACTGGTGCAAATGATAATCATGCATATGGGAAATCAAGCATTTTACAAATTATATCACCTTACCAGTGTTCAAAACACGTCACTTGCCGGTAACCAGGCATGCTAGTCCTTTCAGTAGGATGAAGCAGCCTAGCAGAAAAACTCAAATTTTCCACAGTGGCGGCACAGTGGGTATCACTGTTGCCTCACAGCAAGAAGGTTCTTGGTTCGAGCCTTGGCTGGGTCAGGAGGCCTTTCTGTGTGAAGTTTGCATGCTCTCCCTGTGTCAGCATGGGATTACTCCAGTTTTCTCCAACAGTCAAAAAACATGCAGGTTAGGTGAATTGGAGAAATAAAATTGCTTGTGTGTATACATTAACTTGTGTATAGATTAACCGGATCTCCCCATGCTTATAGCCATAAATGCTGTAAGGGCTATTGGATAATACTATGGGAAATCACAGCATATATGTGTGCATGATTTCTTATGTGTGCATGATGATGAGAAAAACGTAAGTTGGCTAACTACCCCACTTCTAATATCTTAAAGAACTGTTTTCCAAAGCTGAAACTAGCAACTCAAATTATAGTATAATTATAAAGTATATTATATATTATTAAATTAGACTATCATTATATATAATTATAATATATAGTAGTCAGGCCTTGCAATGACTAGTATAGCATTGAATAAACATAGCTAAAACACATAAATGAATCTGAGAACCAGCTTTAAAATGGTATTTAACCTTAATCTTGACCTATTTGCAAAAAAAATATCAATAGGAAAGTAAGAAGCGCTTCCCTGTCCTGCACATATATATTTGGCTCTATACATGTGGAGTGAGTATTTGGACTGTGTGTGTGTGTCTTTTGGCTGAGATGAAATGACATGGAAGCAGTGCAGTCCTCATTCAGTGCTGAGTTGATTCATGGGTCTGCCGTCTGGGAGCAGCGCATGTGATTTTCTGCCCAGGTGCACCAGATCTGTCTCACCCACAGCCACTCTCCACCCCCCATCATCCATAACCCAAGGCTCCACGATACTGATGCATTACTTGTTAGCATTAGCTGGCTGTCTGATTAATTATTGTGCCACATACAGTTATCAGTATCTGCCTCTGTGTGAGGGTTCCCGGAAAGTCTCAGAGCCTACGCTTTTCTCGTAATGCTGCTCTGGAGAGACCAGCTTCTTGTTGGGTATGTGAAGTCTTACGCTCTGAACTTTTCAAACAGGATTTGGTGTTGCACTTGTTAACTGAGATGTTGCAGGAGGGTTTGGCTGTGACATGATACTCTGACTGTAACAATGGCTGCAGGCTAACATTAAATCATGTCTATAATGGGTATTTGGGTGTTATTTTTTAAAGCGGCAAAAAAGAAAGTAAGGTAAGAGGTTGGGCCCTAAAATAGAAGACAAAGAAAGACCTTTGTTCTTTTGGTGCTCTTGTTTCAAGTCTGTCAGCACAGATATCATTTTACTCATCACATTAAACTAAGGAAAATAACTCATACTATTTGAAAATTGTTTTACAACTGTACATTTTTTTATGTTTAATTTTTTTTTTTTTTAAGTTAGAAAGTGGCATTACTGTTGCACATCCATTGGTGAGCAGCCAAGACAAATCAATTAAGTTGGAGTGTCTTATAAATATACAACATAATGTTGAGTTATCTTTTCTTGTTACTGTTTCATTTGCCAAGAGATGCGTTTAATTCATTGTTGGAGCAGTGGTGCCCTTGTCCCAGACATGCAAGTGTTGGCTCGTGGACCTGGATTCGAATCTGACCTGGGTTATGTCCTGGTCCATTTCTTTAGCTCTTCCGTGTATGCCTTACAAAAAGAGTCTAATTTGATTTTCACAAAGTCCACATAATGCACAGATAAGTGATACAAGAGTATGAAAATGTTTTCATCATAACTGTAAAGCTGTCTAAACCGTTATACTGGCTTATATAAAGAATCATATACAGAAATGCTAAATTAAACATAAATAACACCTATAATTTTAAATAAATAATTCTTACTAACCGCATCTATCGACTAAAATTGCAAGGCCAACATGAATAAAGGGGACCACTCAAAATTTCAGGAATCCACATTGATCTTAGTTCACCAGCAGTTTGTGAGTGCAGTTCTGTGACAAGCTAGCTTTTTCTTTAGCCTGCTTTGATCCTAAAGAGTGAATTTGAAGCTCTCAAGTTATAGCAGAAAGCAGATCTGTTGGGTTTAAGAGCATGGATAAGGCCCGGGGTGCTAATGAACATCACACACACCCACACAGGAGAGAGAGGAAAAGGGAGAAAGAGAGCACGGCCCTGGAGGCTTTGATCTCAAGTGGCAAATGCTGATGGAAAGGACCAATGCAACAGCCAACTTTCATTTCTTTTTTGTGTGGACCTCTTTACTGAAAATGTGCCTGGCTGAAAAGAGCGAGTATATGGTTTTCTGTGTGGGAGGGAAAACGGGCGTAGCAATAATCTGATACAGAAGCTCCTAACCACCTCTGGCATACCATACAGTACCTTTTCTCTTACTTTATTCTCTTCATATTATTGTCTTGAATGTATTTTACAATGTTGCCAATAAACAAAGAGAACATAATTATATAACAGAAACCGGATTTATAGAATAGGAATACTTTATAGGCCAAGGACAAATTTTATGGATAAGCCCTTGTCCCCCAGGACCAATGAGTGGATTATCACAGAGGACATTAGTGGGACGGCTGCCTTACTATCACTTTTTTTATAATTTTAAATAATATTCTGCTTTTGTTTATATGTGGATTAACATGTTTTAGCTTTCAGCTCTTTTACAAGATAACTCAGAGTTATTGCCTCTTAAGTCACTAATAAGTGCCTTACTGTATTGGCACCCGGAGTTGCTAGTTTATCTGAAATCTAATATAAGGTATATTTTATTTATGGTATATTTAAATCAATAATTCAGGTGAGGGTTTACTAAATTTTGTGAAAGTAATGTTAAGTGAAAGTAAAGCAGAAGATGCATCTCTGTGTCAAGCTCACCCATCTGACAGAGCCACATATCGTGATTCCTCTGCTGGGCTGCATGTGGTCACTCACCCTGTACTTGGTTAGGATTTGTTTTGTCTTTGGATCTGTGATGTTGGAGATGTAAACTACCAATTCAGATTTTAGTATCAGGGTCCATATAACATAATAATTTGTTTTGTAATTAGATTTCGTTCTCAATGTTCCAAATGTACATTTTTTGTGGGTTTTATAATTTGACCACACCTTATTTTGGTTATCTAAACCCTAGATTCATGATCTCATTTTCACTCACCCACTCAGTCCTATCAGTATCTCTTTATGTACAGTCCATCTCACATGGACACAATTAATTTTCACAGTAAGTCATCAGTATTTTTGTTGAAAGACTTATCTATTAAATGTATATTTTTACAGTGTTAACATTGACTAAAAGGAGACTCAGATGCTGACTTAAACATTAAACTCATGCTAATTTAATGCTGCTTTTTGCATTAAAATGTTCAAATATCACTACCACAATGTTATATATTTTGTTCACATGTGCATTTACATTATCCCAGATTTTTTTAACAATGATTGATTTCAGAGAATTTGCAGCTTTTTAAAGAGCACCTATTATGTTGCCAAAAACAATGTTATTTTGTGTATTTGCTGTAATACAATGTGTTTGCATGGTTTATGGTTCGAAAAACATTATTTTCCATATACTGTACATTATTGCTCCTCTATGCCCTGCCTCCCTGAAACGCATTGATTTTGTACAAAGCTCATCACTCTGAAAGCGTAGTGTCCTCCGATTGGCCAGCTAACCAGAACGTTGTGATTGGCCTGAAAACCTCTGATGTCAGCCGGAAATGTGACGCTCCTTACCATGTTTGGAAGATTAGATCACAATGCAATACTGACAGGAGTTAATATCGTCTTTACTACCTTATCGATACGAGCCGAATCTGATCCAGAAAATGCAGATGACCAAGCTAATCGATCAACTTTACCAGTGTGGCTTGAGCAGAACGTAACAGATTGGTGAGGTAAGGATACTAAAACATTAAAACCATGTCTGCATTTGTAATAGTAAAAACGACAAATAACAAGCGCTACTCTGCACTGCTCAAAACTTGCAGTTGAATCAGGGTTTAGTCAGTAGTAAATTCTTTAAATATGAAAACATAGACTACTTACAGACTGTGAGTCAGAAGCGGGCGGAATTATGATAATGACCGTCGGGTCCACGTCAATAAGCCCAGGAAGTAAACTGTTGCTAAGAATCATGAGAGTGATTTAAAAGAAGTAGTACTTGAAGCATGTAGTACACACTTTGTTGTTGCTGCTACACAGAAAAAAGTTTAAAAAGTTGTACCTTTTTGTCACTGGGGCGTTAGGTCCTTTGGTCAGTATATACCTGTAAGGTACCAGCGTGACTGTGTGACTTAAGACTGTGTGAAAGGTAACTTATACATCCCTGCTCAGAATTTTATGACTTGTTTCTGCTGTTCTACTTATCTCTGTCTGTTCACAAACACCAGAATGGTTTGGGTTTCATTTGGGTTTCTCTCGACACAGACATGCACCTGTCGTCTACTGTAGTGACTTTTCTGTTTCCTGCCGTCTCCCCTCTCACTCGGGACCGTTAACTGCATTATAATATTTCATCCCGGTAGAATAAAGCACATAAAAACACTGCACCTGGTGTCCAATGCTGAACATGTATGCTGTTATAACATTTACACTGATCTGTTATACTGAGATCTAGTCTTAGGGGTCGTTTCTGTTAGGCTATACCTTTGATGATTATGCCATAAAGAAACTGCAGCTGGTTGAAAGTTAATAAACTCTTATTGTTCCTGTAGCTCAGTTGGCAAAAGCAAAGGTCAGGGGTTCGATTCCCAGACAACACACATACTGATGGAATGTATAGATTGAATGCACTGCCAAATGCGTAAGACTCTTATATTTACATAAGGTTTGTCTTAACATAAGGGGTTTGTTGCAACAATCCTCTGGGTTTTATTAGCTAAATGGAGACAAAATAAAAGTGATATCGATGACACTGGAGAAACCTAAACTGATAAACAGAAAAATTCCACATTTTAAAGTTTAACAGTTTAAAACATTTTATTGGTTGGTATTTGAAATGTACTTCATAGGGTGAAGCTGCAGGTGCTTTGAGAAACCCAGCTCAAGAGGCGAGTGGAGCAGCTAGTATGGCAAAGAGTTCCCAAGCCATCTGTGAAAGTGACACCATTACATCAGCTCTGGGCATGAACCTGCGGTGCTGCAAGAGTGTTCACTGGCAGAGATGGACGGCAGCTCATCATCACTGATTTTTGGCAGAAAGCTTATTCTCTCTGGTTGAGATGGGCTGTTGGAGCAGCAACAGTTTTTGCACCGGGCCAATCTGTACTGCATGTCCCTGTTGTTGTGCCATCTTGGGAGAAAGCCTTGCCTGAGGCAAAGGCCAATTTGTGTTTCTCACTCATCCAGTCAGTCACTTTTCAGGATGAGTTAATATCATAGGAAATAGCTTTAGGCGATGCAGGCTCGCAGCAAACAATGAGAAAACACTCATTATCAGAAAGGAAAAGTAACAGCCTTTGCGGGGTTGCACAGAAAAAAGTATGAGTTTTTATGAGCGCACCTCCGTGGTAGGGTGGTGGTTTAAGATATATTAGTTAATAAAGTCTTCACTTTCTCTGTTTCTTCTTTCGCACCAGCTTTATTTCAAAGGGAGGATGGAGGGTTTTCCTCCTGAGGCTGCAGAGGAACAGATTGTGGAATTACTATTGGGCTACAGGAGTAGCAGTCCTGCAGGCTTCTGGCACACGAAAAATCACTGGAGCATATGTCGCCAGCATGATTCATTCATTTAAATTTATGGAGTGGAATTGGGCCAGGTAGCGCATCGTGGCGACTGTCAACAGCACCTCCATCTTCGTACACCTCACATACGCCCTTCCCACCTCCCCGCCATATGCCACGATTTCTAATGGACAAGGACAGCTGTATCAGGTCAGTCCTGCTTTGCACAGACACACAATGGGAACTTTTGGTGTGGAAATTAATTAGGCAGGTGCAAACTCCTGCTAACTCACACTGATAGGCTGTGTGTCCCATACCCTCAGTACCTCACACTTTTAACTCTCTCATTCTCTGTCATGTCTGCTGATTAGTTGTATTATGAAGTCTTTGGTCCTTTTTAACTAAAAACGGCAAACTTTTATGCATTTTATGTACACAACAATGGCATTTGGGGGGCTTTTGTTGCAGAGTGCAACTTTTTAAAAACAATACCGTTATTGTTTCCATGTAAAGGGCAAAAATGCAAATCTGTGGAAATAGAGACATCATGCATGTGCGTATTAGGTGTTCAGTCTACAGGTATGCCTAAGTATTTGACCACAACAACAATGGCGGCCTACAAGACTGTATTTGTGCTGCTCATGATATTGAGTTTATTAAAGCTTCTCCAACAAAGTTTACAAAATGTTGCCTCTTTACACTTCGGAGTCACATGTAGTAATAAATCAACCTCATCGTTCATCTAAACAAAACTGCTCAATGTTTTCACTGTCTTGATTGTTTGTATTTATCGATCAGTAGAAAAATGCGTATGTGCGCAGGTGCGTAGTGCCCCTTTATAAAATAACATCGCCAACTTTAGGCCTGGCACACAAAAAATACATCTTGATTTAGATTTGGATATTTGTACTGAAAAACAAAATACTAAGACGCTTATTTTTGCATTGCATGTTGTTGTTACCAAACAATGGGGTAATAATAACCCAGCCGTTGGGTTAAAACAACCCAACATTTGGTAATAACAACCCAGCATTGGATAATTTTAACCCAACGGTGTGTTCTGTCCAATATTTACCCAGCATGGGTTAAAAACAAACCAGCCATTTTTAGAGTGCACCTCCATGCAATTCAAAAATAAGCTTCTTAGTATTTTGTTTTCCAGTACAAATGTCCAAAAATCCAGTATTCAACTGTTTTAAATCTAAATCAAGATTTTATTTTTATTTTTTTAATTGTGTGCCAGGCCTAAAGTTGGCAATGTTATTTTATAAAGGAGAACTACTCACCTGTGCACATACACATTTTTCTAAAGAGCGAATTACTTCTTGTCAAGAAAATGTGAAATAGGAACCATCAAAATAAAGTGTAACCTTTAAATCATCCTGCATTGTTGGAGAAATAAGATCCTATAGATACATTTATGAAACACTCTGACTAAGTCTGGATCAGTTAATCGAGTCTCAGGTCTGATCACTTTAAGTCAGCGCTCTTGGGTGTCTGATCAAAGTCTCCTCTGAGTCTCTTTTCATCTGGATGCTCTGCTGAACATGTTTCCCTTGCTATACTTGGCTGTGTTTGAGGAATGTGTATGTGGGATTATTGAAACTCTGCTATGTGGGGACTTCATAAAGCAGTCTTCTAAATCCTCTGCTAGCTACTTTAAAAAGTGACACACAACTGCATTTCTTTAACTGCATACATTTTTTGTATTAATTCAATATTATGATCAGAACTTTCTTAGTGTATTTAAATGATACTGTTGCTGGCACATATTAACAGTCTCTTATACGAAAAATGTATACTTGAAGTTGGCTGTGAGTTATGAAAGGAAGCATACAGAACTTTATTACAGCCCCCATGCTGCCATTTAATGTTAATGTAGCCTTGACTACTTGACCACTGTGAAGTGCAGACACAATAGGTTGGAGTTTAATTTCAGCAGGTTGTCACTCATGTATATCTATCTCATTGTCGTCTAGGCACATTTCCAGTAATAAGCCTTTTGAGACCAGCATTAGATATTCCCTCCACTGTTTTAGCTTTATTCTCGACTTAATAGCAACACTTGAACATAAATCCATTTTTCTTTTATATCTTAATGGAACTGAATTTCTAACTATGCACTGCTCCTGAAATGAAATATTACACATTAACTTAAGAGGTTTTATTGATTCTGCTTTCATACATAAAACAGCGCAGTGCAACAATGCCACAGGGTAGTTGTTTGTTTGAAAACATCTTTTGATGGTCAGTCATTTAAATTCAATATGACTATTAAACTCTTACAGAGAACCACTGACAATGCAAACCACTGCGTCAGTTCTTGGGTTTGGGGTTGCGTAGTATTTTAGTGGCTTCAGTGGTCATCAACCCCACTGAACCGAGATCATCCTTTCCCTGAGCATTATGTAATTCTGAGAATAAGCCTAACCAATCAACAGTCGCCAACAACCTGGCAGGATTACACAGCATATGAGCCTGACTGTGAGATGTTTTTTATCCCAATATAAATTCATGCTCTCTTTAATGTGCTTGTACTTGATTTTCAGGTTGAAGGCATATTAAAAACTCTTTAAGCTTTCTTACATTGCTCAAAAATGACTACAATACAGAAAAAATATATATTTTGAGTCCTCTGGCCCTCCACCCAAAATGTTTTAGATCCTTATATGAAACACCTGATTCCACTCATCAGGCTCCTGCCAGAATGTTTTGCTGCGTCCGAAACCACCTACTTCCATACTATATAGTAGGCGAAAAGCAGTAGGCGAGCTGAGTAGTATGTCCGAATACATAGTATTCCAAAAACAGTATGCGAAAGTACACGGATTACCTACTACTTCCGGTTAGATTTTGAAGTGTGCATACGACGGACACTTCACTATCCCATTATGCTCCGGGAGCGGAGTTATCCAACGAAGAAGAAGAGGTTTCATCATATTAGTAAATGGCGGAAAGCGGCGATGCGGCTGTATTCGTGCTGGTATGACATGATGATGACTTATGTATCAACATGGCAGATGTAGTACGTCCGAATCGCATTCATACTACCAGGGTTCATACTATACAGTACCTACCGTTTTAACGGTCAGTAAGTAGGTACTTCATCTCATTCAGTACATACTGTACAGTATGCGGTTTCGGACGCAGCCCTAGAAACTTTTCCTTAATTAACACACTGACAAGCTGAATCAGGTGTTTTATATATGGAGACTAAAACATTCTGGGAGGGGGGGCCCGAGGACTGGAATTGAGAACCACTGGTAGATGAAAGAACACCTTACACACAGGTCAACATTTCAAGAATTTTAGTTTATTTTCATACCACAGACCAATCAGCATATGACATCATAGTACCCCAAGGGCGATTTGAAAGCATATGGCGGAATCTGCTGTTGAATCACTCTCGCGGTACTTTTATGTCATCCACAGCGATTAGTATGTACGAACAGTCTTGTATAAAGTCAAACACCTTTGATTTCCAACTCTGCTCAAACACACATGCTTGTAATATGATTTGATTGGCTTGTTCAGGTGTGTTTTATTATGCTTGGAACGAAATTGCAGGCCAGTGGCTGTTCTGGAGTTTATTAGCCCTCCTTTAAGACTTTAGTGAGAACATAATGGCTGTGTCCGAAAGCTGAAAAATACTGCTTTTAGAGAATGTATTCCAAGGTATGCAGAAAAAAATTGTGAAAAAAAATGGTCCCTAGCTATATTGGGCCGGTCAGTGTTAATTTTAACAGCAAATTCTGATTTAGTCTTAGTCTTAGTCTTTTGAATAACACACAATTTAGTTTTAGTCTTATTTTAGTCATCTGAAATCTTTTAGTCTTAGTCTAGTTTTAGTCGACTAAATATC
>JAPMOP011217791.1:0-10903 GCA_029874735.1 Cobitis vettonica | reverse complement strand
AGTGTGGGTTGAAAGAATGAGGTTGACATTGTGCTACCCATAAAAACTCATGCTGTGAATGATGAATCCATTTGATCAGTTTTACAAGTCACTTTTTGTTTCAAGCTTAAAAGAAACATGGAGACCTTTAAATGAAACACTCCCAAAGTGCCGCATTAGACTTAATAGGGTATTAGTATTCTCAATTCCACTGAGAACGTCTATGAGCTTTTTAGTCTTTGTCGGCTCGAATGCTCGACGGCTCATGGGAACGCGGAGATGCGTTATGGATGGTGTTTAGAGACAAGTGTCTGATGGGTGCTGGGATAGTGCCAGTGAGATGTCTGTCTCCACTTTTAATGGAGCACCTATAGTTGTTTCAAGTGATCAGCTCTGTCACTTAAAACTGCAGATTTGAGGTTTTTGTCACCTTTCCTTATACCAGCATCAATATGAGCATCAAAGATGAACGGTAGCGGTGACAAACAAGCAAGTCACGGGTCAGCCAGGGACACAAGGACTGCGACAAAACCTCGGCATAAAAGAAATGCAATGGGATTTACATTTATCAGGTCACATCACTTGTTTAAAATAAAAAAGAAATTGTGTTTCTTTTACATTTGCGGTGTTACCGTGTCAATTTTCCATATCAGAATCAAAGGAAAGCGAAAAGTACATGTCATATTTTATTTTAAATCGCCAGACGTTTTCCCATATTCACAAAATACCTGCTTGCCCTCACTGCTGTTGGCAGTGACAGTTTGAATGAATAGTGAGGTGCTTGTTGTCCGGTATTCTAGTAGCATACCTTTTTCAAAATTGAATCAAAAATGTGCCCACCAGTTTCTCATTTACCGATTTGGGAAATGGCACATTTGCCCTCAGATGAAAACAGAAGAGGACATAGAAAAAAATCATAGCATTGTTTGATGTAAGGTACTTTTCCTTGTAAAGGTGACATGATTTAGCATAATAAGAGCATTTTAAACAGGTGCAAGTAGATGAGGTTCCCAATAATCAGCTTTTCTGTTGTAAGCTCCTGATGCATGGATTTTACTGTCTAATATTAATGTCAACATCTTTGTAGTAATGCTAAAGTACAGCTCAGATGTAACAAGCATATAGTAACACATTGTCCTTAGTTTGAAAGGTTATTCACTTCCTTTGACTTGCAGTGTTTGCGGACGCACAGCATGCGTCTCCATGGGGCCGCTGTACTGTAATGCTTGCGTTGAACAGTTGAGAATGTCGTCAGGTCCATCAAAGCACCTTAACAGATCACCTTGCCAGAGCTAATATAAAGAGAGAAAGAGGGTAGCTCATGTGTTAAATGTGTTAAGCATTTCATGAGTGCTTGAGAGGAGGCTTGCCGTAATGCCGGTGAATAGAGCTCATAGATGGACAGCTGCTAGCTACAGTAGACTTTGATGCACACACTTGACAACTGTGGCCAATCAAGCTGAAAGTGAGCTAGCCGCTCATTATAACGGCAAACAAACTTTGTCTCTCGCAGATGTTTAATGGCTCTTCGTCTGTTTTTGTTTGTTTTTTTGCCGTGAGGTTATTGCACCTTTATGGTTGATCGGGGGGTTAGAATTATCCCCGACATCTGTTCGAGGAGCCAGTGGGATGGGTTGGCGATGCCGGCATTCGCCTTTTATTTACTGGACCGGGCCTCTTGGCTCAACCCCCCTCGGCACCCAGGTCGGCTTGTTGACTTTTAATGGGAAAGCAATGAAGAAGAATCTCAAATGGCCCTCAAGGTCAACGAAAGATCTATCTTTCTTGCTTTTAAAACAAACAGTACTCCCATTAGCAGTGCGCACCTATAGGATGCAAGAACAACTTTACTAAACGAATTTTCTTAAGAGCTTGCATTAAATGTTTTAATTGAGTGGTTAGTAAGGCACAGTGTTCTTTTAATTAGAGAAACAAATTAAATGTTTTTTTACTTGGTTAGTTTGTGCGAGACTTGGACATCATTGTGAAGCTCCTGCTCCTGGATCTGAACTCTGCTGCATTTCACTTTGGTATGTCTCGCTTTAACTCGCAACTGAGCCAAGATAGTGTGTAGTTTTGATGATGGAGAGATTCTCTCCACCTCTTCAACTCTCCATGGTCATATTCCACAGCCTCTTGGTTTCCTTCCCTCTGACCATGATGACAGGAAAGCCGAACGTTAATCAGAACAACACTATCTCTCAGACAGCACCTGCAGGCCATCACGCCAACCTCTGCATTTGCTGTGTGGGCACTGCCAGTCTTGGCACCCTGGTACCTCCAGGGATGGCTCTACTGCCAAGCGTGACAGGAGTTAAACCATAGAGTTCTAGCAAGAGTTCTAGCAGTTCCTGACTATAAATATACATTAAATCTCCAGAGGGTTAAACAACATTAGGACTTGGCACTGGTTGTTGGAAATCGGTATAGAATTTGGGCTATTATTGATAGGCTTATAGTGTTTAATTAGGTTAGTAAATAAAATGTCAACAGCAGATGTGTGGAGAATATGGAAATTAATTGTAGTGTGTGATTGATCTAGATTACTTTAACCGCTCTAGATTACTTTTAACGTTATTTGACATATTGTTTGACATATTTTTTTAATAAAGATATCGCAATTATTTATGTGCCTGAGATGAGAAGCCTTTTGTACCTAAAAACAGAAAAAAACTATGGTTTACTTACTTGGGACAAATCTGATTAATTTCTGAATACTGTTAAATAAAGACATAAAGACAGATAATCTGGTTCAATGTATACGATTACTCATCATTTAAACACATGTGTCAGCAAAATCAAAACAGTGTCTTCAATATATTTTAAGACATTTTGGTCAACTTGAAATAGATTCTGTTCCATCTTAACTTGTGAACAATGTGTTAAACTCAAGAAATAATCAGATTCCTGTTTGATGGCATCATTTTGCATTTCCTGCTGTCTTTATATGAGCAAATGACAAATGCCCTCGGTGAAAAATAAATGGTTTGCTGTCACAGGTAATCATGAGGTTGCTTGTCAGTTCCCAATCTGCTTTCATTTCCCATGATTAGCTTTGTGAAGGAATGATGGGATACGTTTTACTCATCCACTTGTCTCTTTTGTTGGATGACAGTGATGACTGGGTTAACATTGGTACAAGAAATTGCATCTTCTGCTGTCATGCTTGGTGTGTATCCAAAGAAAAGATTTCTCTTTTGGTACAGCAATAAAACAGCCACTCCTAAACAATAGTGTTAGGACTAAAATGTTTTTGCAGTTTTTTTATTATTTTTGGCATAATTTTGTTACATTTTTTTGTAATAATATATCCTTATTTTTGTAATGGCATATTACAGTTTTTGGGTGGTGGTTTATGTGAGCTGTTAAAAAAATTGTTACTGATTTTCTGTAATATTATACAGAATTCTGTTACACCTGTGTCTCCTACAATCAGCAAAGAAGGTGCAAAGGCTGTCACCGGGGCTGTACCCTTTCAAAAGTACACCTTTCTACCTAAAGAGTGCATATTAGTACCTCAAAGGTACATATTGGTACAAAATGTATACATATCTGTATCTAAATGGTACATTTTTAAAGGGTACCGTCCAAGAGACAGCTTTTGTACTTTATTTGTGACAGACAGCAATGACATTAAATCTGCAGCTTAAACCTATGTACTCTACTGTTCTGTATGTCAAAAATTGTCAAATTTGTGTAATTTGTTTCACCTAGAAAATAGTAGAAAAACCGCCATCTTGCTACTCAAAAAAAAAAAAAATTGGGGGGGATTTCATTTATATCTCAAAAGCAAAGAAAAGCAAAGTGTGATCACTAAAATCTTCCTCTAACACATGCCTTATTTCTTTACTTTCTGTCTGCCAGGAAATCGCAGCATACTTGATAACATTTGAAAAGCATGAAGAATGGTTGACGACATCCCCTAAAACACGGTAAGAGACTTCATCTATCAGCTCACCATTAAGAATCCCTTTACCCAGAATTCCAGAGTTGATCAACATGATGTCCAAATGAAGCCATTAGCTTGAGATTTCTCCTAAAAAAAACCTTGATAATCTCTGCCTTCTTAAAAGTTGGGTGTTTGATATCGCTAGACATTGATGGGAGTTTCAAAGGGTTTACTTATTTTTGAAGTTAGCTTGACAGGTAATGGATTATTAATGTAGACTAATAACTCCAAATAGCCTATTAGCAGACTCGATGCTGTTTCTCACCTCTTCTGTGAGTGTGATGGTAATGTGTTCATATCTAACAGTGTATTAAACGTCTGCTAATAGAAGGTGTGAACTAAGCACCATCTAGGTGCTCAGAAAGAAGTGGAAGGATGAGACGTTGCCTGACACTGAAAAAGGGAAAATGAAGCGCGTGTTGCCTTTGAGCAGGTGTGTGTTTGCATGTGTGTGTCCCAGTGAACGGATCTGTCATCATGGTTTATGGCTGATAGCTTGCCCCGGGTGTGAAGCAGCCCCTGGTGAATCATAGTATTTTCTAATATTTTTAAGTACACTATTTTAAAAGTTTATTGGCTGACCGCCAGGCCAGCAGTAATAAATTTGAGGTTTACTGGAGTTGCACTTGTCTAGCATCAGCGTTGTTGAGATGGTGATGTTGTGGATGGCTCTATTTTTAGAAACTGGTTTTGTGAGACTATTTTTATAACATTTGGAACATTTTTCTCCAAATCTCATTGTAGTAATGTGAAAACAAGTTTTTAAATTGTACATCATGGCAGCATCGTATATTGTCATTGACACTGTAGAAAAGGCCTCTAAACCAATTCTTTATTACAGTTATGAGAATAACTTTACAAACTATCATTTAAGTTTGATTATGACAATTATCATGATTATAAATAACGTTTACAAAAGCGTATTAAATTGACCAGATACCATTCCAAATACCAGTTGTTCACTCTCCAGGACAGACACAAATAGTTTTAAGAGTGGTTTGTGACTGAAAGTAAAGCTCAATCTGCAATGACACCACAAGCAAGCAATCATGTGAAGGAAGGTTACTTGAAGGTGACAAAGATTTTTTTTAACTACATGGGGAATCTCACAAAACCTGTCATGTAAAAAAATCATATTTCACAATAAAAATATTTTGCTTTGGGACCTGTAAATTTTTAAATGTATATATAATTATCTGCATATTTAAATATATTTAAATATGTGTGTATGTATGTATGTATTCATGCATGTATGTATGTATTTACACTGTAAAAATAAATGCAGCATTTATATATATATATGTGTGTGTGTGTGTGTGTGTGTGTGTGTGTGTGTGTGTGTGTTTGTGTGTGTTGTGTGTATATGTATATTAGTACATTTCAAGTAAAAATATGCTTTGTCATAATGTTAAATGTTTAAATGGTTTTTGAGAAAAATACACTACTGGTCAAAAGTTTTACAACACTTGACTGAATGGTTAACTATGATCTTCATCAGAAAAATCATTTAGTCTAAAGGTGTATGGTTAAATGCTTGAAATTACTTTTGTAGACAAAAATATACCTGTGCCAAACAAATTAATTTCTGTTATTAGATTTTGAAAACTAAAATTTTATTTTAAAATATAATTTTTTTATAAATAGATGACTTAGACTGAATATTGAAGAAAAAGTATCCAAAGGTTGAAAGTACCTTTTTCAAGAACCTTCTTGATAAAATGACACAAGTACGGTTTTGCAATTTCTAGGTAAAGGGTGATTGCACTTCAAAGGATAAAATATAACAAAGTTAGATTTTTTTCAATGCTTTTAGTCACCAACATAATTCCCACAGTTACATTTGTGTTATGCCATAGTTTGGATGAGTTTATTATTATTCTTTAATGTGGAAAAATATATAAATAAAGACCGAGTGAGTTTTCTAAAACTTTTGACCGGTAGTGCATATTTTTTGTTTTTGTATAATTTTGGGAAAAATACGGGCCTTCATCAGATTCAAGACTGAGTAAAATTTTAGGAAGCTTACAGTGTGGCAATTGTATGTGTGTGTTTCTTCAGTCTATTTTCCCTGGCCTCCAGTTAAGCCCTTCAGTGTCCTGTTTCAGGCAGTTTGTTGAAACAGAACAGTACTTTTGTTCATCCCACCTACTTCCAGTAGGAGATCCCTCTTCTCTCCCAATTAGAGAGAGTCGTTCTCATACTATAAGACAGCTCTGAGTCGGCTGTGCTAGGCAAACTGCTAACTCTCACGCTTTCTTCCACGCACAGGAAGCGACCGCCACCTTTGCAGCAGAGATAAACTAAAGCTATCAAGTGATCTCAGCACCCAGTTCACACTATGTTTAATGCACTAGGCGGACTTCAGTAGGAATCAGTTGCACCCCTTTTTATCGCCTTTTATTTGCACGGACTGTTTACATCTTTTCGGTATCATATATGCTTTGATTGTTTTATTTATTTATGATAATCGTAAAAATTGTTTTTTTTATAGTACAGTAACATGTTTAGCTGCTTATTTGCTTATCTTCGTGTGACTGTATTGCGATTGATTTGTTAAAATGTTTTAATGCTAAAATAATGCACACTAATGTGGAAAAACTGTTACGTGAATTCATCCCACTTTGCCATTTCTCTCTTGCCCGTTCTCCTCCATTCCGTTTTCTCCATCTCTTTCCGCACAGCTCTGCTGTTTTTAACAATCCTAATTCATGTGCAAATGGACCTTGAGTACTCCAGCTTCCACCCAATTTTTCCCTCTGCCTCAATGCCTGTAAGGGACCTTGATAATTGCTGGACATAAAGCAAAAGCCAATTATAAGACATTTCCTTGTGTAATTGCAAGAGATGAGTTGAAGAGCACCCTCTTGGCTTTTTATCTCCAACAAAAAAAAATAAAGCCATGAATAACGTGTACAACTTTGCACTTACTTATTAAAACCTATGCGCTCAGTAATATGTATTATCAGTGGGCGAGGGAAGGGAGGAGCTCTCGTGCAGCCTGTATGCGCTGGAATGTTGTAGCAGCGATTATGGCACAAGCTTAGGGCGTATGGGATTCATAATGGTGACTTTGATGCTTGTTAATGCCCACATGAATTTCAATTTAGACTTTTGTGGAGTTTGTTTATGTCTGTTAGCTTAAAGTTGGCTTGTGTTTAGGTGTGAGGAGAGAATCTAGGCAGTGTACATGTTTTATATCAGCATGTGCTGTTTCTATCAGCATGAGTATTTCAGAAGGAGAAACCGAAATACAAAGAGATGAGATGACAGCAGCTCTTTGACTGACAGCTACATATTCTGAGCCTGGTGGTCAAGGTATAGTGGAGGTCAAGGTTTAGGGTTATGAGAGGGAGATACTGTTAAGCGATTTTGGAAGAGCATGGCATTTGCTCCTCTTCTTCCTGGTGGAGACGAACAGCTCTGAGGCGCCAGGCTAAAGCAACTGACTCAGCCTCTGGCCGGGCCAGAATGGAGAGACAAGGGAGGCAGGGGTCAATGGGCCATGGAGAGTGTAATAGCTATGCAGGTGGCCGTGTATGTATGGAGGCATAGCCTGGAGCTGTGGACCCACACATACACAAAAAACACTGTACACATAGAATAAAAATGTGAGAATCCAGCCCAAGCTTGTGAAAAGGCAAACAGAATATTTTATTTCGATTACCTAGAGATTAAGCTCTATAGAGAACCACAACAAACCACAACACCAGGCTCACCTCATGACGCAAACACACTACAAACATGGGAATAATCGCTGAATAATTGCATGCTACCAATGTAAATACATTTTTGTCACAATTATTATGGATAGCTGAAGTGTCTTTAAGTAATCACAGAGAGAAAATACGAAAGCTCTATGATTGATATGCTCAGTTCCTGTAATAAACATTCCCCTTTAGACAGGAAGTGCAACAATGGTTAAAATCAATAGGAACGCTTGCACGCCGGCCACTGGAACAAAAGTACAGCTAATTCAGGCCATACCTGTCAAAGTCCAGAAAATCTCCCACAACTCCAGCATGTCACACTTTAATTTACACTGGCGGCCACCTCCCTTTCCATTTCTATTAAAAGGAGAGCTGTGCATTAAGTGTTAATGAAAGCCGGGCCGCCTTTTGATTTAGGTGAGCTCAGGCCGAAGCCCGCAGCGCTGACTCCGTGAAAAGCTCCGGGATTCACTGCTATTTTTCCTAACGCACACACAATCAGATGCACGCTCGATCTCTTTAGTCTTTAATGAGAAACTCTCTTTAGTCTAGACTGGAGAAATAAGATTATTGGATTTAAACAACGGCAGTGCTCATGATCTCAAACAGTACTTGAATTCTGAGTACAGAAAACCTAATTCTTGAAATGTTAAAGAGATTTTATTCTTTTATTTAAACAGCTATTTCTTTTATTCTTTGCAACAGGCTTTAGCTTGAACGCTTTGAACTACTTCCAGTAATGCTTTTTTCAAGTCATATATTCGCCACGTTCAGTTTGTTTTGAGTAAATACAGTACTGGCTTTGTTGACAAGCTGTTCTCCAGTGTTTATATGCTGATTTGATATGTAAGTACTTGATGATTTATATACAAGCTTGGTTCCAGGATTTAGTGCATTAATGTTTGAGGGCACCTGTCCTTCAGTCCGTTTCATACACTTTGTTGGCTGGACTCAGGTCTACGTCATATGTTTTTGGATGCCATCCAGCAATACAGTTCTCTCATTAATGCCATCCCACACCTTAGTCCTTGACAGAAAATAGGACGCGGTTACACAAAATACATGTAAAGGACTCACGTTGCAGAAAAAGAAACCTAATAAGGTTGATGATAAATACAAGCATATACTGTATATAGTTATATCGTGGAGAGGAGAGACAGTGGTGTAGTCAATCCAAGTGTTCCTGTAAGTAACTGGTAGAGCATGACACAAGACCAGAAACATCAAGGTCATGGGTTCGCACACCAGGCAATACATGTACTGAAAAAATATATAGCTTTAATGCACTGTACTTCACTTTAGGTAAAATGTCTGCAAAATGCATTATTGTGAATTCTAATTAGAGGCATTTAGCCTGATATGATCACAGAAATGCAGAACCTTAGTATTATGACTGAGGGGCAACCTTGCAATCCCTCTGATGAAGCCAACACGGAAGTGACTGCAATTCATCGACTGGCCGCTAGAGGCTGGCTCCAAAAGGGAGTCAATCCCCATAGACACCTATGTTAAAATGCCCAACTTTACAGCGGAAAATAATAAAAATAGTGCCAAAAGTGATTTTTTTAAAAGTTCTGCATGATTAAGGGGGTGGCCGCTTGAGTGACAGGTGGATTTCTGCTGCTGTCCACTCAGCTCCACCCACATGCCGCCTGTTTGGCCATTTTCAGTTATCCGGGAGTAACAAACGGTGACACATTGACAAGATGGCAACGACCAGCTCCGCGCACTTTTGGCTTCAAAAACGCTCTTCAGAATCCTATGGTTGACGTCAAGGACAAGACATCCATGTTTTATGATTATGACACATCCATTCAGAGTGAGCACTATAGTGAGCGCCACTATTAATGCATTTTCCTGCACCAACCTTGGTTTCTTCATAATTTAAAGTAAATCTCCCTCTCTAAATAATATGTGGTCTAAGTGTATAGTTTGTGTGTAGAATAAGCTGTGAAAGAGACCAGAGTTTGTACCAATAGTCAAAAGTCTGGCTACATCAAACTATACTACGTTGACGACTACTCTACAGTACCAGTTATTGTTTTACATTCCCAGTTTGTTTTGAGAAGAATTGTATTTGGTAATTTTTTGCTGTGTGCATTGTAGTCTTTGTTTTGGCCATGTTTGGAGCATTGAAGTCCATGTAAAGTCTGATATTAAATGTGTTCTCAGTTTGTCACACAGAAAAATGTTTTATTAACCACAGCCAAATTGCAATGATTACAAACGACAAGTAAATAAAATAAGTTATCAAAATTTTGGAAAAATAAGCAGGACTCTGCTCTCAAATGCTGGGGCGTGTCCGCTGGCAGCACTGAAACCACTCCCACTCACGGGAAAGCTGCCGTCTGACTCAACTTTCGAATGCTGCTACAACCTTAGGGGGTGTGCACACCAAATCTTTTAAACGTGAAAATGCCAGGTGGACGCCGACTGCCAGCTTTTTTTCAGCTGAGCCCTTTGGTTTCTATGATACTTCTGCTTTGTTTATAAGTCGTTAAACGATGCGCCGGTTGGTTGTTGTGATGTTTATCCCGACCCTCCTCCACTGTGATTGGACGGCTGTGTGAGAACTGACATTAACGAGCTGAGCCTTTTACCCAAAATTGAATATTTTTTAAGTCTCGGCACTCAGCGCTGAGCGTGGAAAAACCGCTGAGGGCTGGCTTTCAGTGCGGGAAAAAAACGGCAGCTGCTGGCTGCAATTGAAAACATACGCCAGCCTAAACATAATTGGAAACAATTGAAAACATACGCCAGCCTAAAAACTTTGGTGTGCACGCTACCTAAAGGGATGCTCACATTGCGATTGTGTTAGGGGCGTGGCCATGCTCAGTGCCTTATCGAGCCACAGTTTTAGCCCTGCCCAAATAATCCCAGAAATGTGGATAAACTGTTTAATGGTGTAACTCCACAATTTAGTACTACACAGTTCACAGTCTTTGTATCGTGTTTCAGCCATACATTTCTAACATTTATAATGTATTCAGAAAAAATTGTCTGAAATGACTTTACACAGATTTTAACAGTGGTAGTAAGTGGTGACTGGATGACAGCAGCAGTTTCCTTTTTGGGTGAACTTTTCCTTTAATGTTCATTCTCAGAGCTGCTAGTAATTTTCTCAGATGTCATATTAGCATATTAGTGTCATATGGCAGCTCTGTAGTGGCTTGTTTTTGAATCCTGATGAGAGAGATGAGAAAGAGAGAGAGAGAGAGAGAGAGAGAGAGAGAGAGAGAGAGAGAGAGAGAGAGAGAGAGAGAGAGAG